>LOEQ01000757.1:530755-560207 GCA_001685075.1 Bramus lutescens | reverse complement strand
CTCTCTCTCTCTCTCTCTCTCTCTCTCCCTCTATCTCTGTTTGTGTGTGTGTGTAGTTATAGGGCAACCAATAACACAAGTTGCTGTCTTCTCTAGTGACTGTGTTACAACAAAGCCCAAAAAACATTCAACCCCACTTTGGGATGACTTTGTTCCTGTTTAAAATGGGAAAATACACTCTTATTTATTGTATAGCAAGCATTTTCTGGGACTACAACTTTGGTCTTATTCAATTTAAAAAGAAAATAGGAAGACATTTCCCCCCAGAATCTAAATAGAAAACCACCTTCTACCACTTCATAGAACGTGTTTTATGAAACATGTTGAATCTGCTAAATGTCCTTGCAGTGAAGCAACATACTTCTTCTCCAAGCACTTAACTTTGAGAAAGAATGTGGTTTGAAAATTTAATGATCAGAATTACCTGGCGCCTGTATGTTTCCTTCCATGCCTCACAATCAACCCTTACCAAAGACTCTGTCGTCAGTCTCGAGAGCAGAAAGAATGAGTAGAACAGGATCTGCCTTTTAAATCCCGATGCTTTGGTAAATTGGAATGAGCTTTGAAAAGTAACCAAGATTTCGTTTCCTCTGAAGGGCAACTCGAAAGCACAGCCTTAGTATGTCTGTAGGATCTCAGATCCAAGGTATCCGTGTTCCCACTTATCAGCTTACATTCCTTTGTGAGGACTGCAAGAGTGAAGGAGTGGCTTAAACAACAGATGTTTATTTTCTTGCCATTCAGTCTGGTGTCCAATATGAAGTTTCCAGCAGGTAGTTTCCATCGGAGGCATCTTCTCTTGGCTTAATGCACAATTGTCTTTGGGTGTTACGTGATTTTCTTTTCATATGGATCGCCTTATAGAACACAAATCACAATGTGTTATGAACTATCCTAATGACCTCATTTAACCTTTATTGCTTCATTAAAGTCCTAATCTATAAACATAGTCACAATCAGACAGGCTGCTGATTAGAAACTCAGTATAACTCTATACTCTAGCAAATTAATTATATTAAATTATTTTTTAAACATTTAAAATAGTTAGAGATACAAAGGAAATTTAAGAAAGCAATACTAAGAGATCCTGGATATATATAAATACTGTGCCCAATTTTCCTAGTGATTTTATTTTTATTTTATTAATATAGTACCGAAGTCAGCAATTTGGCAATGGTACAAAGAATACGCCTCCTTGTCATCTGCCGTTTATCACATATCTAGAGTCTAAATGCACAGTGGAGAAGAGAGAGCTATTCCATGACAAGGATGTGCTGTACTTTCATTGTCACGCTCCTCCTTTCTTCTCCACTGCTGTGAACAACCAGCAACCACGCATGCGTTCCCAGTGCGCCGAGGCTTTCTGTAGATCTCCTGTCAACCATTCTTAGTGGAGCGGTCCATTCTCAAAGATTAGTCTATGTGATTCACGCCATAAAACCTCCATGGGATAATGAATATCAATGCAAGATTTTAAGTTAACTAGTGAGTATAACTAAAAAAATAATAAAACATGCCCATGGTAAGCATATATTTTTTAAATATGTATTATTTTATTTGTCTGTTTTGTGTCTGCATGAGTTAATGTGGACCACATTTGTTCAGGAGCCTGGAGAGACTTCGAATTGTCCCATCTCCTGGAGCCAGAGTTACAGGCAGCTGTGAACCACTGGTGGGTCCTAAGAGCGGAAGCTGAGTCCTCTGCAAAAGCAGCAATTGCTTCTAACTGCTGAGCCATCTCGATTGCCCCCTGAAGATATAGTTCAAGATATTTCAGTAAATCCGCATACAACTACTAGGCAAAGTAGATATATTTCTGTCACCTCTATAGTTTCTCCTTTTCCTTTATAGGCAGACACGCCCAGGAAACCGCTGGTCTGCTTCCCATCCATGTAAATTGCATCTTTAGCTGCCATTATACAGTAAATAACCCGTGAAAGGGGCTTTATTTGCTGAATACAAAGTTTTGTGAAGTTCCTTCAAGTTTTTAGCGCAGGTGTAGGTGAGCCAGCCCCGGAGTTGTAAACGTGGAAAAGCTATCCCCATTACACATCCGGCAGACAAACCCTACAGTTGCTCAAGCCCAAAGCCATGGTTATGTATGATTTGGCTTCCTCCATCTTCCAGTCTATCTGTGACTGCACGTGAAGGGACCTGACCCGCAGACCCAAAGCTGCAAGATCTCCAGAGCACAGGTCAACAACGGGATATCCAGGAGGAGTGCTAGCGAGGGCTCAGCATCAATGCTGTAGTAGAAACCAGGGGCCTCAACCCAAACCACGGACTCTTTGAAAGGCACATTTGCAACTCAAGATATAAGACGAAGGGGTTTATGTCGTGACTCTCTGTGTCACAATGCAGCTTCCATGAGGAGATTTTTAAGTTTTTCCTTTTCAAATTTTATTGTAATTTTATTTGCTTTTTTTCTCTTAAGTTTTGTTTTATTGGGGGTTGCACTTTATTTTATTATTGCTTCTTTTTGTCTTAAATTTTGTTTTATTTGGGAAGCCCCCCACAATAAAGGTTTCCCTTTTAGTCCATTCATCTTTATTTGCTAGTGTTCATTGCTATGAGTCACTGGTCTGGCTCAAGGCCTATGGTTTTTGCTATACCACACGATTTCCTAAGCTGTAGTCCTGATGGTCCAGCCAGATCGAAAGCAAGCCGGGGGGGGGTATGTTTCCCAGTTTAAAAACAATGAATGACAAGTACTCCGATAAAGAAGTATGGAGGGTCCAAATGGAGATTGACATAGCCCTTCAAAAGCACTCGTCAAATCAACCTGTGGAGTGTGCTTTTTCTTTCTCTTTCATCTTAATATCATTTTTATTTTTTAATTAAGATGTAACTACAGCACTTTCTGTTCTCTGTCCTTCCTCCAGCTTCTCTTGTGTCCTCCCCTGTCACCAATGCCCCCCCCNGCAAGCCGGGGGGGGGTATGTTTCCCAGTTTAAAAACAATGAATGACAAGTACTCCGATAAAGAAGTATGGAGGGTCCAAATGGAGATTGACATAGCCCTTCAAAAGCACTCGTCAAATCAACCTGTGGAGTGTGCTTTTTCTTTCTCTTTCATCTTAATATCATTTTTATTTTTTAATTAAGATGTAACTACAGCACTTTCTGTTCTCTGTCCTTCCTCCAGCTTCTCTTGTGTCCTCCCCTGTCACCAATGCCCCCCCCACTTCCTCTCAAGTCTTTGGCTGCTTTTTCCTCTGTGTGTGTGAACATTAATATAAAAATTACATTAATATACAAACACAGCTTGCTGGATCTATTTGCTGTTGCTTTTATGTATATAACTTCAGGAATGGTGACTGATCACTGGGTATTCAATAACCAACTAAGAGACTTATCCCTCTAGAAGACAAATTGTCTCTCTCTCAGCCATCCTTAGGTGCCTGGAGCTCTTTCTCTAGGGTTGGGGCCTCTGAGATTGGTCCTTTTTGTGCTAGCGTGTCTATTGTTTGGATCTTGCTGAGGCAACCAATCTATCTCGAGGCAGCACCATATTGATATATTGTTGTAGTATCCTAAGTTTCCTTTCCCTGTCATTTTAAGAACTGCAATCTCCCCGCAGACTTATTGGTCCCTTGCCTCTTTCCAGCCCCCTCTTCCAAAAGGTTCTCTGAACCTTAGGTGTAGAATAGACTTTGTGTTGTGCATATATCCATCAGGGCCTAAACACCCCACGGTCAGTTCTTTTCTAGAGGTTGATCAGTGTGGTTTTCCATGATGTTCTCCATAAATATGAATTTATATTTACTTTTATGCAAATAAAAACTTCTTTGATGAGGAGTGCAAGCTTCATATCTCTGTGGGTGTAAGGACAAGTATTTAGAAGAAGCTAGGAACTATTATGTTGAGTGAAGATGTTATAATTGGGAGAGGGAGGGAAGTCATCCCAGAAGAAAAGACTTTCAGAAGAGACTTCTGAAAGAAAATAAAGTATTGCTGTTGTCCTGCAATAGGCATATGTGTGCGTGATATATATACATAGATATACATATATGTGTGTGTTATTTGAAAGATTTGAAAACTGACTGTGATATTTGTATTGATTCTCTGTCACGCTTTCTCATGGTAACATTGGTACTGTGATTTAAAAACAAACAAAAACTAGACTTTTAGTTGATTTAAAACCTTTTGATATAAAATGAACTTTCAAATTTTGTTTCTTGTTTCTGCCTCTTACCTAGCTAAGGGTGTGAACACAATTTGGAGAAGGTATTTGCTTATTGAATAAAGAGAGAGGGAAGCATCTCCTTTGTGTGTTTCTGTCATTCTGTCAAAAAAAAAAAAAGAGATCATGGTTGGTTGGAATTCTAGTTCTGACCAGATATCAAGAAGAGGTGTCAAAATGGAAACTTGCATCTTGCACTAGATAAACTTTCATTGTTACTTGACATAAAAACCTCCATGAGTGAAAGGCAGGCACCTTGTCTAAAAATAGGACAAGACATGAGATTAACAGCATACCTTTTATATTTGATTTCAGAAATTGTACAGTGTGGTAAAATTGACTTTTTCCAATGGCACTTTGCTGGGAATCATCGATTTTAACACTTTTACCTGCCATCCTGGTACTTGCCCATCTATTGAAGCTTCAGTCCTGCAATTTAGGTATCTCATTCACCCAGAATTCTTCCTCTCCCCTTCTTCGCTGGAATTAGAGCTATTTCGTTTGTTTTGCACATCGTGGATTCCTAAAGGGAAAGTTTCTCAAAATACAGACATGTTGCCACATGTCTTCCACAGAAGTCATCGTGTTACAAGGACAGAAGATTTACGCTGTAGTCTCAATACTTGAGTGACTGAGGCCGGAGTGTTGCCACGAGTTTGACATGCATAGCAAATTCTAGGCTAGCCTGGGCCATAGGATCACACTCTGTGTCAAAAGAAAAACAATCGTGTGTATGTGTGTGTGTGTGTGTGTGTGTGTTTGGAAATGGGGTCGAATGATTGATATCTTGGTGGAGCAGCCTAAAGCACACTTGATGGTTTTATTAGAGAAGGAAGCCAAAATTTTTCTTAAATACGTATTTATTTATTTATTATAGATACAATATTCTGTCTGTGTGTATGCCTGCAGGACCAGAAGAGGGCATCAGACCCCATTACAGATGGTTGTGAGCCACCATGTGGTTGCTGGGAATTGAAATCAGGACCTTTAGAAGAGTAGGCAATGCTCTTAACCTCTGAGCCATCTCTCCAGCCCGGAAGCCAAAATTTTTCTGTCTATCCACAGTTAGATTGAGTGCCTTTGTCAATACCTAACATCTCCTGTTGCGTGGCATAGATTAATCTAGCACTTGTCACAGAATAGGATCTTAAGTCTGTGATTACATAGGGATGTGGAAAGGAACTGAACAAAACATTCATGAATCTTCAAGCCCACTGCGTTAGAATTCTCAGAGCAATTGCTAGGCTTTAGCATTGCTTGGTTTAGTACAAAAGGTCTCTGCTTGCTTTGTTCATCCTCGGGATTTTGAGATGAAATGAGACAACGCTTGTAAAATCTCCTAGCAACATGAAGGTTTATACATTTGGGGGGTTAGTTTAACTTCTACTTACTTTGCCTGCCAAACTTTAGAATATGGCTTCTGGTCATTAGGTAAGCATAGACTGACCAGTCAGGTTCTGATTGGCAATTCTTCCTGTGAGTGTTTTGCATTTTGCATTATTGTGATTGCAGACTGTCTTGATATCTCACCAGCTGTTGACAGAGGCTGTTTGTTCCTGGCAACCCAGACCTGAAATAACCACACAGAAACTGTATTAATCAAAACATTGCTTGGTCAATATCTTAAGCATATTGTTAACTAGCTCTTAGATCTTACATTAACCCATCTCTATTAATCTATGCATCACCACAAGGTCATGGCCTACCGGCAGGGTTCCATCCAACATCTGTCTCCTGTGGTGGCTACATGATGTCTCCTTGACTCTACCTACTCTCTTCTCTCTCTGCTTGGAATTCCCATCTTATCCTATTCTGTGCTGCTATAGGCCCAAAGTAGCTTCTTTATTAACCAATGGTATTCACAGCATTCATAGGGGAGTCACACATCCACCAATTTTATTTTTATTAAAATAATTTAGCATCATTCCATTTACTGATTAAGCATTGAATGTCACTTGCCAAAGTTATAAATTTGAAAATCTTCATTAAGCCAAAAATTAAAGTATGATATTGTATAATAGTTGTGTATATATATATATATCCACCCTATTATAGTATATTCTTCATAAATGTATTTATTTATCTATTTACTTTCCAACAACAGTCAGTAGGTGCTTGCTCAATTACAAATTAAATGGATTAAAGAAGAAACTAGACCAATAATGCCTCAATACTTATAATTGTCTCATTATATCTCAAAATACTCATTTTTTCTACGGGTAATGTTAAATAAACTTTATGAAGGGCAATTAGTAAATATTATAATTTATGTCAACCTTTCATGTTTCAATTTCATTTGCTAATTGGTGGCACCTTGAGGTGAAATTAATGTCTTCATTAAATGTATCTTTATAAAACAAAATGATGACTGACCCTGGTTTCCTGGATTAAAACACATAGTTAATTTTTTCTCTTAATAATAAAGCAATCTATAATTAAAGAACAGATTTTGAAAAGTTTGCTTGAAATGAAAGTACATGATAATTTAAAGTTCAGTTTACTGAGTTTCAATTTTTGTTATAAATGATATGTGATAGTCAATGTACCCTTGCTAGCTACAGTATTATTTTTCAGTTCTGCAGATAGAAAATACAGCATATAAAATTAAAATTAAAAGTGTCCACTCCATCTTCAGATGAAAGTCGTAAAGCATATAGTAGTGCTGGGAGGATATGACAGAAAATGATGGGGCACGCATTCAGAGAGTTCATGGGCAGTGATACCTGAGCAGAGATATCAACCAAGTAAAGTTTTCACAGGTAAGCCGACACATCATATACTGAGAGCACGGGATGGATTGATAGCCGCCCTGGGTGATTTATATCATGCTCATGGAGCATGTGATTGTTATCTCCAAATCATAGCATCTTGAGAAGGTAATGGTTGTTTTGAAGAATAAAAAGGAGGAGATGGGAGGTGATGATTTATTGAGCTTTCTCAATGCTCCCCGAGAGTTGCTGGTGGGAGTAATCAGTGATCAGTTCCACATCAGTATTCTAAGCTTTTGCAATTTAATCACGGACTTGTGCTGGTAATGTTTGCACACAAGTTGTCCCACGGTGTTGTATATGAATAATGCAGTCATCCCAATTGAAAAGCAACTTCTCAAAACGAATTTGGGAGAATCCTATCCCTAAGGAAAAGAAAAATTGACTTCTGTTACTGTCTTTTCCCTGCCTGACTCTAAGGGACATATAAACATCCTAGAGGGGACATTTGTTCCATGAGAATGCCACTCCCATTAGCACAACCAATTCTTCTGCTTTGCACTCGGTATGTAATTAAGCACTTAACTATCTCAGTAATTTAGCTTCTCTGAATCTGTTTTTTTCATTCTGTTCCCAAATTCATAGTGTGCTAAGGCACTAGCAAAGAATACAAAACACAAGGGCATGTCAGCTGACTGGTCAGGCGGCCACACCCACGCAAGCAAACATCAGTTGTCTCAACGACCCAGTGTGAGTCAAAGCCTTCCTCATTTTCTCGCTAACTCTGCTGGAAATCTTGGCAAAAGCATGTTTGATTCTCTTCTGGTCAAATCCAAATCGATTTCCTTCACCAATGGAAAATAATAACTCTAACAAAAAATATTAATAAAACAGTTTAATCTGAACCAAATGGTGAGAGACCCTGGGACAGAAAGAATCACAGGTTTGCAGTACACTAAGTAGTACATTGCTGCCATAGAGGAGGCAGGAAAAGTTATATGCACTTGTACATTCACCAAATAACAGAACATCGTAAATCTGCACATTTACCAGTGACGTTAGTGAGAATATGAAGTAGGCAACTATTGCAAGGAAGGGAAGTATGTTCGTTATATGACAACATATATGGAATTCAGGGTCAAGATGCAAACCTTTCAAGACTAGCTGTACATTTCAGAATTTTATACAGTACCCATCAGGACTTTAGGCTATTAATGAGGCAGAGTTTTAAAGACTGATGGAAGCTTTTGAGACCTAGCTGTGTATGGCCCAAGGACCTAAGATGCTGAACACTCATGTTCAGCAAAGTTTGACCTGAGTCAATGCCTCCAAGTTCATTGACACACACCAGAGGAACAGAAAGCCACGCACCCTCAAGGGAGTAATCAGAGCCCAATCAGGCTGAATTCAGAATTGTTTCAAAGATGCAGGAAACTGGAGAAAAGTGGCAGGAAACACCCATGGGTGGGCAGGTATTTCCAAGATGGGGGAAAGCTGTGGTTCTTTGTCTAGAGATTGTCTAAGTCCATGGCAGAAACTGGACAAAAGCTGAGGCAATCGCTGGTGGGACTGAGTAATTCTCTAGGTATCATGAACCTAGCAAATGGAGGGTGCACACGCTCTATGCATGTATGTCTTCTCTCCACCTGAGTATTCACGTGCTCTATGCATGCATGTCCTCTAGCCACCCGAGGATTCCCATGCTCTATGCATGTATGACCTCTAGTTTCACATACTCTGTGCATGTCCTCTGGTCCGAACAGAGAGAAGAGTATTCTCTCTTCCTGATCGCCTCATGACTGTATAACCACCGAGGAGTGGATGGAGCTACCCTATTTATCTCTAACTTCAGCTTTGATGCTGTCTGCCAATCACGTGACCAGCATTACTAGCCTTTGACCTCACGGGTGTCTCAAGAGCGTAAATTATACTAAGATCTCTTTGTTCTCACATTTCCATGAATAACTTCACCACGGCAGAGGGCTAACTCTATCACAGTTGCTAACATGAAGCGGCAGTCTTTCGTGGTTGCCTTTTGTTTAGCTTGTCTATGGAGTAATCAAGGCTCTTTCTCTCATGAAATTGGCATAGGCTTGCTAGAAGCTATCTTTACTTTAAATTTAATCTGTTAGCTGAAGCCAGTGTATATGAAGGGATAAAAGTATATTTTATAGGCTCCTCAAGAGCTTCCAGGGGCCATCCATCCTGTGTCCATGATCTAGAGAACAGTCCATCTTCTCAAATGTCTAGCTTGCCTTTTTGTCCTTTTATGTAAAATAGATTTTTTTCTCACATCCTATATTCTGACTAGAGTTTCCCTTCCCTAGTTACTCAGATCCACTCACTTTCTGTCTCTCATTAGAAAACAAACAGGCTTCTAATGGACAATTGATGATAATAAAATTAAAGTGGAAAAAAATCAAAAAATATCATATTGGGTTTGAACAAGACAAATAGAAGGAAAAGAGCCCAAGAGAAGGCAAAACACCCTTCATGATTCCTAGAAATGCTGAGGATACAAAGGACTTACCATAACATCATAAAGGCAGTTTACAGCATATAGTCAACACCTACTTAAACGAAGAGGAACTCAAAAGTTTTCTATTAAAATTGGCAACAAGACAAAGTGTTCCACTCCCTCCATACCTACTTAGTATAGTGCATGAAGTCTTAGTTAAAGCAATAAGACAACTTATGGAGATCAAGTGAAAACAAATTGGATAGGAGCAAGTCGAAGTATCTTAATTTGCAGATGATATGACAGTATACACACACGACCCTAAAAATTGCACCAGAAAACTAGCAAATAGACTGAGAAAGAAAACAGAAAAGCAACAACTTCCTCAACAGCCTCAAAAATTATAAAATATCTCATGGTAACTCTCAGCAATCAAATTAAAGACTTATATGATAAAAAACTTTAAGACATTAGAAAAAGAAATTTTATTTACTTTAAAAGAGTTATTTTGTGGCTTTCATTGCAAGCATATGAAGGGATATTTCAAAATAGCTTAATATGGTGGGTACCAAATATTCTTTTACCAGTTTAAAATACACTTGTACATCTAAACTGATACTGAAAGTAATAACGAATTCATTTTATTAATTGTGTAATTGTCATCTTCTCCGTTCCTCCCTCCTGAATTTCTAAGGGCAACATGCTTGCAGATATTACGGTAGTTTGAATGTAACTGGTCCCCATAGGCTCACAGGGAGTGGCACTATTGGGAGGCGTGGCCTTGCTGAAGTAGGTGTGACATTGTTGAAGGAAGTGTATCGCAGGTCACTTTCTGCTGCTTGTGGATCAGATGTGGAACTCTCAGCTCCTCCTCCAGCATCATGTCTGCTCGCATGCTGTTCTACTACGTTTCTGGCCATGGTGATAAAGGACTAAACCTCTGAAACTGTAATCCAGCCCTAGTTAAATCTTTCCTTTATGAGCTGCCATGGTCATTGTATCTCTTCACAGCAAGAAAACCCTAACTAAGACAGATGTCTTCAGATAAAGTTTCAGATAATTGAGAGTCCCTGAATATGGAGAGTTGAATGCACTGTCCCTGGCTACTGCCCAGATAGCTCCTATTGCAGTAATTGGAGAAATTAATTTTCTAATTCAAAACTAATGCAGCACTATACCGCTCACCTTCAGAGCCTTCGAGCACACGGGGCTTGGCTCTTCCACTTCCGTCATAGCCATGGGGTCACAGTATAGTCAGCCAGTTGGCAACAGAATGAGTTTTCTTTTCCAGATTCAGTACGTGTGGTCTTCCTCTCCACTTCCTCTCAGGCACAGTCTATGACTTGGTTTATTTTCAGTCTTTCCATCTTTCAGATCATTGCCTTGTCCTTCAGTGTCAGAGCAATCAGAACTTGAATGTCTGGTGAGAGTGAGCCCTCCCTGCCCTTCCTCTTCCTCCACCTTCCTTTAGGGACTCCACCTCCCTGCAGGGCCTCCTTTCTCACTTTTCATGGTGTCCTTACTTCTGCATCCGTAACTCACAGGCACCTGCTCTTGTATGCACAAAACGTCACTTAAATGGCATATTCAATCGAGTGTGAATGCACTTGTTCTAAAATTATGAAAATTAGTCTTCCTTGTAGTCCTGGATGCTTCGAGTTTCCAGTCTTACCTGCTGACTACGCCTGCCCTTGTCTTTGCTCCAGGGTGTGTACGTACTTAAGTGTGAGGAGTAGAATCAATCAGGTTAAAGGCTGGTGCTAGCAAATAAATGAGCAACAAAGGATAGCTCAAATGGGTTTTTTTTGTAATTTTATGAATAGTAACACATTTTAAAGAATGCCAAAGGAAGCCCAAATAATTTGCTTATAGACAGGGAGTAGAGAAAGTCTGAGGCTTGTTTTACAGTGAGAGAGAGCTGTAGCAGTGTGTAAACTGAGTCCAGACTATCGTAGAATAAATGGAGAACAAGCCTGCTTAAGAAAAAGTCACTCAGCAGTTCAGGGCTGCAGGAAGGTAAAAGAGGTTCATTGCTTTGTAGTCATCCAGGGCAAAGGGAAGAAATCTAGCTAATAGGCTGCCCTTCCTAGACACACTTCTTCCTCCCCCATCCTCATCCTGGAATCTTCCCCTATAGGGGAAAGAGTTCCCAGCAGGGTTTTAGAGCTGGTATTGCTCCATTCTGCCATAAAAGGAGGCTTGGAGGCTTTAGAATCTATTTTGCTGGCTTGAAGTCTTAGCCATTACCCTGTAGCCACCTTCCCACAACCCCAAACCTCCTGGAGGCATTGTTGTGTGCAATATTGTGCTTCTAACATTTTATCAACAATGTACTTCCAGTGCCTAACTCATTATAAAACCAACACGGGACAAAGACATAATTATCAAGTACAATTTTCCTATGGGAAGAACCATTCTGCATTTCAAAATAAACCTTTGGAACACATCTCTCAGGACTTGAAGTCAGCCTTGAAGCAGTCCGAATCAGGAGCTGACATTTACTATTGCTGCGTTAGTACTGATCCAACGTGACAAAGCCCATGGAGGTTCTCTAAGTTTGTCTATTAGAGGAGGTTTCAAAAGGACCTTTCTTTGTATTATCACTGTGAAGTGGGCTTACAACAAAATCGTACTTCCTTTTTAGTTGGTTTGAGTCAAACAGTGTAGGACAAGATGCTTTTCATCCTGGAACCATTTCAAGTGGATGATCTATTGTATTCAAACATCTGGTATTCTTGAGGTGCAGCAGAAATACATAAAGTACTTCTTCTTCAAATTAGAGGACTGATCTTGCTTAATGATTAACATGAAAGATTGAATATTGTCAATCTTTCAGCCCCAACTTTGTAAATCTCCATGTATTTTACTTAAAGACTCACTGATTTAATAACGTGTGTTTGTAGTTGACTCAGGGATAATAACTTGCTTATACAAACTGAAATATGCTTAAAAATTCACAGTTCAACCTCCATTTGCATGTCCATATTTAGATTTTTGAATGAAGGTGTAGTAGGAGTTTGTTCATGTGTATCAATTCTTATTGGATTTTCAAAAAACAAAAATAACTGTGATATTTTTACCTCTTCGTTTTTATCTCTTCAATTTTAAACTTAAACTTTAGAATAAAATGCAGTCAGTAAACCATGGCTCTAAAGGAAAAATATTCTTGCCTACTGAACCAGCTACATATTGAAGAAAGTGGTATTTTTCTGTCATAAAAGTCATTTTACTAAATATTTTATAAAAATAAAAAGAACCAAGCTTTGAGGTTTATTGAATTTATGATTTCAAGTGTAGTCCTAACTATCTCAGTAACTTACTTTCCCCCTTTAGAATATGAATTTTACATATCTCTGATTTAGAAAAATACAGGTTGAATTTGGGTTAGATTCTTCTGTAATTTTATGTCCTTATATCTGCTTTTCATCCATATGTGGGATTTCTCGTGACATCTGCTTTTTATAAAGGATAGCTGATTCTTAGGAGTTTTGTCATAATACCATATTCTCAGATGTGATTAGCCATGTTGGGATAATTTTTTAAAATTTAGATGCACGGTAGCTAGTTTCCAATCTTGCATTCATCCTTAATAAATACTAATAGTAAAACTTTGATATTGCATAGCTATCATCTAGAACAATGCCTGATATCATCAAGAATTCATTTAGCGTTCTCCGTGAGAGCCAATAACCATAACTAGAGAAACATCTCTAACTTTGAGTACAATGCTAACAATGAAAAATGAAACTTGAGAATAATACTGCATTTGTACAACAGTAGGGAAGGAAATGATAAAAAGCCATTTTCAGTGGAAGAGAATATCATAAGCCACTTACATTTATCGCTGTCATTTTCTCTGGAGTGACAACTATTCTCTTTCCTTTTGAATCTCCTAATGATCTGCAACTGATACAACTATTTCATTTTTCTTATTATTGCATTTCTTATACAAAATATAGTGTTCCAAATTTTTGAAGGAAAAAAAGCCACAAAAGTACTAAGGCTGGACTTTTTAAAAGACATTATCAATGTGACTTAAATAATGGAGAAGTCCACATCATTATGTAACAAAATGTTTTCAGTTATGAAGACATAATTAAGCAAGGCATGTTCAATAAATTTAAAGGCCCAGGGATGCATTCTCCTATTTAAAATAGGAAGAAGAAATTATTTGGAGAACAATTCACTCCTGGTGACTAGTGTAGACCACACGCACTCGGTGATGAGGTTTCACCTGCTAGCCCCTTGGAAGGGAAATGGGCCTCTAGATGACAGACATCCAAGATGCAATCATCTAAATGAAAAGGGCCTGTACTTCAGCAGAATGATTACATAAGTCTGGCACCCAGTTTGTGGCTGAGGATATTAACAGAATCCCTTAGCTTTTCTGTGACTTGACTCTCCTGTTTCGGGAGAAGTTAAGCAACAACTGTTTTTGCCATGGTAAACTTAGCAACTTGGCTTCACAGTGCTTTGCAATGATTTATTCCTTGATGTCCACCCCAATCAATGGATGGGTATGAGCTGTATTTGCTGGCACTTGTGCAGATACTGTCGAGTGCTGAGAGAGCTCCACCTTCTATCTGAACCACAGACCATTTTGCTTGGATATTTTGCTGCTTACTTGATAGAGACCTTGTCCTAAACCAATTTTCTGCTAATGTTCTCATTTTTTTTGAAAATTCAGAAAATAAATTTCAGTATTTGAGATATACTCCCCAACACTGTTTTTAAAATGGTATCCTACTTGCTACAAATACATAATAAAATAATTTAATCATTTTATGACAAAATTTCCAAAACTTTAAAATATACTCAGTAAATATTTTATATGAAAGTTTAAAATTTCAGATCTAGAAGAATGCTTCTTTGGTGTTGTGCCGCCTGCTCTCCACTCAGTGTCTGCTTCTCCTCGAATCTGTGTAGCGTCAGAATGCAGAGTGGGGCTCTCACAGGTGGGATGGCTTCTCTATGAACATGTGATATTGCATTCAGAAGAAGGTGGTAACAAGACAGAAAAATGAATCTGCAGGCATTTTTACTTTAGCATTTCAGTCTTCAGGAAGGAAAGAAATAAAGATTTCTGTGCAAGCCACCAGAAAGTCTATGATGGCAGCCTGGACTGACTATAATCTTAATGTCTGCCTTTGCCAGTGACTTCTGCATCTCCAAAAGAATGAATGTTGGTGGTGGTGACTAAAACTTAGTTTTCCTACTGAAAACCCTACCTCATTTCTACAATATTATTTGCATTTTTCAAAAACACCCAAGATTTTTATGTTATAACAAAAATCTAATTTTTATTATATAGAGAGTCTCCTGAAGTCTTTATATATCTACATGTATAAGCGTGTATATGAATATGTATATACATATTATTGGATGAATTTAATGGTAGTGTACTTGTCTAACAAGTCCTGGGTTCAATCCTCAATTCACCCTTGAAATGTATCTTACATTAATTATTTAAATGATCTTTACATATAGCAGCTGCTAATATTTTATGTGCTTATAGAATTTTTATTGTCATAAAACCACTTTGAGTAACAGTTTATAGTATACTTATGTAAAAAGCATTTACATATTTTAGGTAAATTTTTACAAATCATACTCTACTGCATGTAGAAATATGCTTTTATTTATAGAGTGTGTGGAGAACAATTATGAGATTTAAAGATGAACTATCACAGAAAGCCCAAGCAAGCTTTTTCTTCCTAATGGCCTAATATATTAGCTAGCATTACTTATGAAACAACAGGTTGAAAAGTGTTTTTCTTGGTAAAATTCGGCTCTGAAATGCTAAGAATATATATATATCACTATTTTGTATCTTTTGCTATACAGATTCTATATGGTCTCTGCTAACTTTGGTAAGTTTAATTCTTTTCTCACACACCATAGTTTTGTAGATTGCACACAAATCAATACTTGAGATGGGGTGGGAAGGAGGTGAGTAGGGAACCATGACCTTCGGTTCTCCCAGATAAAGGGAGTGTGAAGCCTACCAGCAAGCGGCCTTTAGAATCCACAGGGCTGAGCCCATGAAAGCTCCAAGGAGAGAGAAGTTAAGTAAGAGATGACTTCAAATTGAAGTACAGCTAGTAATTTCCTAGTTACTATCAAATGGAAACCATTAGCTGGAAACACAAAAAGAGAAAGCTGACAATGATGGCCAGAAAAATACACAAATAAGGCAATGTGCTAGGTAATCCTTTCACAGCACTATTTTACTTTTCTAAAATTTATCATTTTTTTTTCTACTGAAAGTAGATTTTTTCCTCAACTGCTATGTGCTAATTATGGTTTCGTCTCCCTGTACTCTGCCCATTTCCTCCAGACCTTCTCTTCCGTGCAGATCCACTCCCATTATTTTTCTCATTGGAAAACAGATGGGCTTCTACTGGATAATAATGAAATAGGATAAACCAAAAACTGAAACATTGAAACTAGACGAAACAAACAGAAGGAAAAAAAAACTCAAGAAAATGTGCTAGAATCAAAGACTCCCTCATTTACACCTTTACTACCCCATAAAAACACCCAACTGGAAGGCTTAATGTACATGCAGAGGCCCCGACGCAGGCCTGCACAGGAGCTTTCACTCTGCTGCAGTCTCTGTGAGTTCCTAAGAACTTTGATCATGTTGATTTAGGAGTCCTGGTTTCCGTGGTGTCCTCCTTCTCTGACCCTTAAGCTCTTTCTACCTCCTCTTCTGTAGGAGTTCCCTGAGTCCTGACGGGACGGATTCAATGGAGTCCTCCATTCAGGGCTGGGTGTTCTGAGTTCCTTCTTTTGTTGTAACGTCTGGCTGTGGGTCTCTGTATTTGTTCTTTTCAGACGATGGCTGAGCAAGGCACTGACCTGTGAGTATCCAGAAAGTCATTAGTTGTCATTTTATTGTGACTTTTCAATTAACAACAGTAGTATTAGGTCCCTTTGCTATCTAGTTCAGGTACTTGGTCATCCAAGTTGACGATGGGTTCCATCCCATGGAGTGGGCTTTAATTCAAATCAGTCATTGATTGGTTATTCCCACAAGTTTTGTGTCACCATTGGCCTAACATATCTTGTAGACAAGGTACCATTTTACATCAAAGGTTTATGGCTGGCTTGGTGTTTGGTTCTGTTTTGGCAGCATGCAAAATATTTTTCTACACCAATGGCACTGGAATGTAGAGGTCAAGGCTCCATGTAGGCACCAGCTCAACTTTTCAGCGTTCAATGAATGGTGTAGGTGTTGTTTTTAGCAATGGAGTCTTGCTATCAGTGTGGAGAGAGCGACCTACAGTCTTGGCAACTGCCTGGGTTGTTTAAGATCCCTTTGGCCAACAGCTCAATTAAATGTAATCAAATTCTGAGACTGGAAACTTCATTTTGTGATGACAGATGGCCAGCTGGGACTGTATCTCTACCACAGTATTTGGTGATTTCATTTAGATAACCTTCATATATGTAGACATTTGGGAAGCTTCTACTATATTAGGTTTCCCTACTACCACTCAAATTGTCCTTAATTTAAGCTGTTTGTCTCTTCAGGATGAATGCATATGCTTTCACTTTTATTGGTCTCAAAGATGCCTCCTAAAAGAGATATTTTAACAGAGTGAAGAGGACATTTAACAGCGAGTTTGGCTCAAATTCCTACAATGCCAACACAAAACATAAAAGGTGAAAAAAAAAACAAAGAAATTGGGGCACAGAGACCTGTTTCTTAACCTCAGGCAAAATAAAGCACAATGCTAGGCACAGGGATAAAACAGAACAAATACAACTGCCTATTTCAGCATCCTGGAGAATAGGAATGAAAAATAAAACTGGTGCAGAAAGTGAGATGCACACTGATCCTGAAGCACAGGAAGAAGAGAAACAGAACATACTGTGGCATTCTGTTCTCACCTCTTATTCCTCCCTACAATACCACTACCATCCCGATGAATGAACTCATCTTGATTTCACATTGATATATTTATCCACAAGGGACATGTCCATTTCAGAAGTAGGTTTTTTTTTTAAGGAGAAGTAAAAATGAGTCAGTGGTCAGTGCACGGATGAAGACATCTAGCTGCTAGCAGCCAATGCCTTGCTATGAACGTTGTACATAGAATGGGATCATCCTTGAGGATTCCTGAGAATTTCCCTAGTGCTATGTTTCTTGATGGCCCTTTAATGGTTCTCTCAATCAAGATATCTCTTTCCTTTCTCTCCCTCAGTGCCCTTCTCCCTTCTTGAGCATCCTGCTCCCTCATGTTCCACTCCTCCTTTCCGTTCCCCTCCCTTTCCCCTTCTACCCCCTTCTCACCCCCTCCTAATTTTCTCTTGTCTGTTTCCCCTTCCCAGGAGGGCTCCATGTATGTCTCTCTTAGGGTTCTCCTTGTTACCTAGTTTCTCTGGGTTTGTGGACTATCGATTGGTTACCCTTCACTTTATGTCTAATATCTACTTATGAGGGAGGATATACCATGTTTGTCTATCTGGTCTGATTTACCTCACTCAGGATGGATTTTTCTAGCTCCATTCATTTCTATGCAAATTTCAAGATGTCGGTGGTTATTTTTTCCCACTGAGTAGTATTCCATTGTGTAACTGAACTGCATTTGCTTTATCCATTCTTTAGTTGAGGAGCACATAGGTTGTTTCCAGGCTCTGGCTATTATGAATAATGCTGCCATGAATACATTTGTGGTATGTGTGTGTATCTTTTGGTTATATGCCCGAGAGTGGCACTGCTGAGTCCTGAGGTAGACTGATTCTCAATTTTCTGTGAAATCTCCATACTGCCATCCAAAGTCACTGTACAAGTCTGCGCTCCCACCAACAATGAAGGACTGTCCCCCGTACTCCACATCCTCTCCAGCATAAACTATGATTGGTATTTTAGATCTTAGCTGTTCTGACTGTTGTAACATGGTATCTCAGTGGGTTTTGATTTGCATTTCTCTAATAAATAAGGATGTTGAACCATTCCTTAAGTGTCTTTCAGCAATTTGCAATTCCTCTTTTGAGAATACTCTGTTTAGATCTGTACCCCATTTTTTGATTGGATTATGTGATAATTTAATGTCTAGTTTCTTGAGTACTTTACATATTTTGGAGACCAGTCCTCTTTCTGATGTGGGGTTAGTGAAAATCTTTTCTTATTAGTAGGCTGCCATTTTGTCTTAGTGACTGTTTCCTTAGCCTTACAGAGGCTTCTCAATTTTTTTTCAGGAGGTTCCATTTATTAATTGTTTCTCTCAGTGTCTGTGCTACTGGTGTTACATTTAGGAAGTGATCTTCTGTGCCCATGCATTCAAGCTACTTCCCACTTTCTCTTCAATGATGTTGAATTTATGTTGAAGCCTTTGATCCGTTTGGACTAAGTTTTGTGCATGGGGATAGATATGGATCTATTTGCATTTTTTTACATGTTAACATTCAGTTATACCAATATTATTTGTTGAAGATGCTTTCTTTTTCCATTGTATAATTTTGGCTACTTTGTCAAAAATCAGGTGTTCATAAGTTTGTGGATCAGTTATTAGGGTCTTTGATTTGATTCCATTGGTCCATCTGTCTGTTTTTAATGCCAATACAAGCTGTTTTCATTACTGTAGTTCTATAATAGAGCTTAATATCGGGGATAATGATGCCTCTTGAAATTCCTTTATTGTAGAGGATTATTTTGGCTATCCTGGGACTTTTTTTATGTGAAGTTGATTATTGTTCCTTCAAGGTCTGTTAAGAATTGTGCTGGGATTTTGATAGGAATTGCATTGAATCTATAGAATGCTTTTGGTAGGATTGCCATTTTTATATAGGATTTTATATTAATCCTACCTACCCAAGATCATGGGAGACCTTTCCATTTTCTGATATCTTTCACATTTTTTTTCTTCAAAGACTTAAAGTTCTTGTCATACAGGACTTTCACTTCTATGGCTAGCATTATCCCAAGATATTTTATGTTATTTGTGGCTATTGTAAATTCTGATGTTTCTCTGATTTCTTTTTCTGACCCTTTATCACTTGTATATAGGAGAGCTACTGATTTTTTTTGAGTTGATCTTGTATCTTGCTACATTACTGAAACTATTTATCAGCTATACGAGTTTCCTTATCAAATTTTTGTAGTCACTGATGTATACTATCATATAATCTGCAAAAAGTGGAAATTTGACTTCTACTTTTCCAATTTGTGTCCTTTTGATCTCCTTTTGTTGTCTTATTGCTCTAGCTATAACTTCGGGTACTATGTTGAATAGATATGGAGAGAGTGGGCAGCCTTGTCTTGTTCTTGATTTTAGTGGAATTGCTTTGAGTTTCTCCCATCTAATTTGATGTTGACTGTCAGTTTGTTGTATATTGTTTTTATTATGTTTAGCTACATTCTTTGTATCCCTGATCTCTCCAAGACCTTTATCGTGAAGGGGAGTTGAATTTCGTTGAATCTTTTTTCAGCGTCTAATGAGATGAGCAACAGTGGTAAAGATGCCTAAATTGGCCTTCCCTGTACCTTCCCCTGTAGTCAGAGTGATGACTACCTCAACTGCAATCATAGACTCTTCAAGCAGCAGCTGATGGAAGCAAATACAGAGATCTACAGTTAAGCACTTGGCCAAGCTATCTGAGACCAGCCCAAGAGAGGGAGGAGCGATAATGTGAGCAAAGAGGTCAAGACCATGATGGTGATACCCACAGAAATAGCTGACCTGAGCTAGTGGGAGCTCACTGACTCTGGACTGATAGCGAGCAAACCTGTATAGGACGAAATTAGGCTTCCTGAATGTGAGGGACAGTTGTGAGGCTTGGACCACTGGCAATGGGACCAGGATTTATCCCTAGTGCTTGAACTGGTATCTAGGAACACACTCTTTTAGGAGGGATACCTTGTTCAGCCTAGATATATGATGGAGGGCCTTGGTCTTACCTCGAAGTGAAGTGTCAGACTTTATTGACTCCCCGTGGGAATTCTTAACCTTTCTGAGGAGTGGATAGGCAGGTGGGGTGAGGGAAGGTGGAGGGGGTGGGAACAGGGATAGTAATGCAAAGTGAGAAAAGATTGTATTAAAAATTCTTAATAAAAAGAAAAGGCACTGTATGTATTAGTGCATTTCCATCTCAAATTTTTGAAGAATGTCTGGCTTTAGTAACAGAAGTAGAACAGAAACATTTTCTTAAGAAATATGCCAAGTATTCATTCACTGTATCCAAATGGAATCTTGTTTTCCTTTCTTAATGTGGCTGTTCAAACAGTCAAAGGAATGAGGCGATCATCCTGTAGAAGAGACACTCCTGAGAAACTGAGGAGCTTTACTTCTTATGTACAAAGATTTAATGGCTAATATTTTGAGTTTTGTTTCCTTATGGTCCACTCATTCTCCACCTTATTATCCTTGACCCAAACTTACAACCAAACAGATATCTGGAAGTATCACCTTCCTCATTTGAAATAAAAATAGTTTAAACGATGTTCTTTTCTTAGCATTTTTCTTAAGTTACACTTTGGGGTAAAGCTCAAAAGCTTGCTTGAGGTTCCATTAAGAAAGGGCTTTACTGCTTTAGACTAAAAAGTTGGATCTTAAGCCATGGTGGTGCACACCTTTAATCCTAGCACTCGGAGCACAGGAGGGCAGATTTCTGTTACTTCAAGGCCAGCCTGGTCTAGAAGAGCTAGTTCTAGGACAGCCTAGATTGTTATGCAGAGAAATCCTTTCTGGGTAAACTAAATTAAGAAATTCATTGATTAATTAATTAAATAAATAGTTGGATCTTTACAGAGTTCACAAGTGTGGCGCACACTCTACACAACGTCAGATACACCCATCCCTCCCATTCAGTAAATCTTGTGGTTATTTAAGTTTTGAACATTTTGTATGTGAAGGAAATAAGACTGTTGTCAGAGAAGTACTGTAGTCATATTGACATATAACAAGAAACACGGAATTGCTACACCAAGCAAGAGATGAAGAGCTTGACAATGTTCTCTTTGACATGAGCATCTGAGATCTAAAGACTGGGTATCACTAGCAAGCTGTAGAACAAAAGCCCTACAAACAGAAACAAAGACACCCAGAATGATCATGCTAACAAATAAGGACAATTACTGGTTTTGATAAAGGTAGCATTGCTTTAACACTGTAATTTTTGTGTGTCAGCTTGCTTTAAAATATGAACTTGTAAGGACTGATGGTGTGCATTCGACAAACAGCACTGAAGTGAAATGAAATGAAAACATAAAAATGTAAATGAGGTCATCTTGAGATGCAGGCTCTACTTTTCAGCTCAGGTATCATTCAGTGTCTGTTACTTACTTCCTCTCATTTGGAATCTCTAATCAATGACCAATGTATAGTCTAGATACATAGAGCCTTTATAAATGTATTTACCAATTGAGATTTTATAAATATACTGCTTTCAACTGAGTTAGTTATGAAAGCAATAATCATACTATTAACTCCAAAATATTTACCCTTTCTCATATAACAAGAAATCTTTGCTCATACTACCTTTAGCTACCTAGGGAAGCCATCGGAGATTCAGCTCTTTTAAACTTCCATTGTATCATTTACCATGTGAGCTTCTTGCTTGTGTTTACCACGTCCTGGTCTGAGCACAGCTGTTTTATTTCAGATATCATGTCAAGTTCGAGAAATAAATACCTTTCTCATTTTGTATGATCTCAATGACCAGACTAGCTGCTAAAACAGGACAGTTAGGAGCGAGTCTCAGAATGGAACGGCTGTTTTAGATCTGTGATCCATGTCCTGTGGCTGGCATGCTTAGATCCAAAACTTAAATCAAAATTATCTTCCTGAGAAAGGAAATTGGATAGGTAAACTATTTTAGTTCACCACAATATGAACACTAAACAAATAAAGTTGTTTTGGCTAAAAGATGCTCTGGTACATTGTAACGGATAATCAAGGATGGAGGAAACATGGAGAAATAAAAACAGTTCCCAAACAAATAAGATCATCCATAATATTGTAATTTGTAGCAAGTAATTTAATTAGTGAAGGGAAATCCACATTTATCCTTAAAAGCTTCTTCAAGTTCTTCCTTGGAGGAAAAACACAACTAACCATTAAAATTAGTTCATAAACATTTAGTAATTATTTTCTAAGAGATATAAATTTTCAAGATGGTAAATGCTATATATTAGTGGGAGAGGAAACTGCAGTTTACTTTTGGAGGGCAAAGTGATTCTAGAGTACAAGATGTGATTTTTACTCATGCTACCTTAGGGGAGCGATTCCTGCTTGTACTTATGAGCGATCTGGAGCTGGTACTCGGCAGGTGGCATTTCCGTGGACTGCCAGAAAGCATTTCATCATTTGTCGTGTGCTGAACGTGACACAGAAAGATGGGGAGAAGGAAGAGAGGGTTCAGTTGAGGAAAGGCGTCCAGACTAAGATTCAGGCAGAAACAACAGCTAAGGAATGCTTGCTCGTAGCTATGATGGGTTATGAAAGGCAAAACATGTTCTGCTGATGGGGGCTGGCAGACACAAGGCAGGAATAGAGCATCTGGCAACGCCTAAATTACCACTTCGAGAGTTTCCAGTGTGTTTAAGACAAGTGGACCCAACATGTTTGAAAATCACGTCGGATAGCTTGGGTCAACTGGAACCAAACCGGGCATTTTGAAAAGGGAACAGCAACTGGAGAATCGTCTTGAACAGAGTGTCTGTGGGTGTGTTTATAGGGTAGTTCCTTTATTATTAACTGATGCCTGAGGACCCAGCCTAGTGTGAACATTAACTCCCTAGTTAGATGGACCTGGGCTGTACGGGAAAGTTGCTAATCAAGGTAGAGGAGGAACACAAGGTGAGCTCCTCCACCATCTGTGCTTTAGTCCCGACTTTGAGACGTCTGCCATGGCTTCCCTGTGCTATTAGAGCACAAGCTGAAGGTGTTACCTTTCTTCCCCAGGCTGCTTTTGGTCATGTTTATCTCAGAGCAGAAACCAACCCCGGATAAGGATGTCAATAGTGGGTCTTTGTTGCCTTGTTTTTTGCCTGCTCTGCTTCTACTGAATGGTTTTGAATTTAGAAAATTTTGTGTATAGTCATTCTGAAAAAAAATATTTGTGTGTACCCAATAAACACTGTTCCTTTATTTTCCATTATCACATTGGTTTGCCTAGAAAAATAGCCAAACATTATCTTGGAGTATAAACTTTGACGTTGCATGAGTTAAAATGGTTTTCTATGGCATGTTACTATAAGTATTCTCACAGACAAGGGCCAAATAAAGTGACACGTTTTGCAACTTCAGCAATTTTTCAGTGAATTTAAAGAAATGTGCTAAAAAGTTAGTGGGGAAAGCATTTGTGTTGCATATCTGCAAACCCACATCATACTCGTTCACGTGAGAAGCTGGTGGGCAGATTTGTGAAATCTGAGTGTCTGAAGGACTGGAAAAGATTATGTTTGGAGTCTACCATAGTATTCCATTACCTTAAGCTATATTTTTTCTTCATGTATTACTCTGCACTCTTTAGAAGAACAAAACTAATAAAATGAATATATATTATATTTATATAGAGAGATTTTGTTTTATTTATACATATATTTATACATAATTATACTTATAGTGGCTTATATGCTGTGGTCTGGATAGTCCAACAATGGCTATCTCTCAACAGAAAATCCAGAATGGCTGCAGTTGCTCAGCCCACAAGCCTGATGGTGTCTCACCTCATAATCAATCCCAAAGGCGTACTCTCTAATGCCAGTGAAGCAAGAAAGAGCCTCCTTCTTCCACATCCCTCTTATACGTTGCCACCAGAAGGTAGAGTTCGTTTAAGGTGGATCTTCCCACCTCAAAAGATCTGGATTCAGGGTAGGTCTTCCCAAATAAATAGATTTAATTAAGAAGATCACTTTCAGAGGTGTACCTTATTCAGTTGTGGATGTAGTTAAGTTGCCAAGCAAGAACAGCAGTCACTTACTTTAATATTATTTCTGGAAAAGATAAGAGATTATGGTATTCCTGTTTACATTTGTAGGCATTTTACTTTTAAATAAAACAATTATTTATTATTTGTGGGGTGTGTGTGTGTGTGCTCATGTGCACACGCACCTGCATGAGATTGTGTGAGCCACATGTATGCAAGAGCACATGGAGTTAGTTGTGGATGACATGTGGGTACCGAGACCCAAACCTGGGTCCTTAAGGAGAGCAGTGACATCGGTTAGCTGCTGACTCTCTCGGGAGGCCACAGAATTTTGCTTTTTAATTGATTCTTTACAGTTTGCAACTAGAAAGACTCTTAAGATTAATATTCATAATTTAATAAATGTATAATTAATTTCAACTTAATATTCAATAGGACTGCATCATCATCTTTTCCCAGTCATGCTCCATTTTTTTTCTTAGATTATAGCAGCAAACATACTTCAATTATTTGATGGCCACGAAGAAAAGTCATTCAAACTTTACTTCTAGCTAAAACTTTGGCACATATATTACATTACACAGGAATCACTTTGATTTATTTCATGGAGGGAAGAAAATCATCAATATTTATGGAACCATTTTTCTTTCAACTTTTTACATCACTTTATTTCCATAGTAACCTTAAAGCACTTGAAAGTTTTTTCAAACTCAGAAGATGTTTGCTTAGTAAATAAGCCAGTAACAAAGGATAAATATTATATGGCCCCTTCCATGTGATGCCTGCATCAATCACGTTCAAGGAAATAGAATTAAAATGGTGATTAGTTGTGTTTACAGGGAAAAGCAATGGAAATAGAGAAATAAATAACCTTTTAACCCTGCAGTGAAATATATTATGGATAATCCAATGAGAGTTCAGTAGTAACTAATACCCTACCAATATACAACTACACTTTAAATGAAAAATAAAGCTATTCACAAATTAATATGTATGGACATTGAAGAGAGACTACTTTGTTATTGTAGTAACAAATGTCCTAAACATCAAAAAAGTGACTTGAAATTATTCATCTTTTATGTTATGAATGTACTTATAATAGGATCAAGTTGTATGCTTATATATATATATTGAATTCTTTTACAAAGAAACTTTATTATTTTAGGAGGAATTGTTGATAAGGATCTTCGTCACTACCTCAACTTAAGATTTCAGAAGGGTTCTGTTGACCACGAGCTTCAGCAAATCATCCGAGACAACCTCTACCTCCGCACGGTGCCATGTGAGTACCATAGCCAACATTCTTTTCTTTCTGTGATAAGCAGAGAACTGCTCAGCTATACGCTTATTATTTATTTAAAAGAAAGATACTCTCACATAGACATTTTATGGACATTTGAAATTGGAATCAGACTTGAGATATGGAACTAAAATTGAAAAAGCTTTTAACTGTGGTTTTGTGGTATATAATAAAATCCTACAGGGATTTATGGTCCTTTATGTGATAAAATATATCTTAATTACACTGCTCATGCTATTATTGATAATAGTGATTCTAGACCAGATCTTCTTGTATTTCTTGAGTCATGACTGAGGCAGAACTTCACACCAGGAGCTGGGAAACTACAAATTCCTTGGTAGAAGCCATTATTAACAGAATCCATGGTTGATTTTGCACCAGGGAGTCTTCCAACCATAATAACCATACTATGAAAAACAAACATAGCATATTCCACTACTCTCTGGGAACTGGTGATGATATACACCAACTTAGACTTCTGTGTGCAGTCTATAGCAATTTCTTTAAAAGAGAAGACCAGGTAAATTGACACAATTTGTAAAACAACTTCTGAGTCCCTGCTCCTGCCTTTTTGACATTCCCCTATTAACGTTAAGACAAAGGAATCCCAACTCAATCCTAGACCCTGTGTAGGTATTAAAATCCACTTTCTTCAAGTGAGATACTTTTACTGCCAAAACCCTATCCACACTATAGAAATACAGATGTGTTGGTGCATATATGGGTTTCATTTAGTCAGATCCTAAATATTAATAAACTAAAAACTAAGAGCTCTGATGCATTATCATTACAAGGAACCTTTGATTAGAATAAACTAAGCAAGACAAAATTGATACATACAGTTGAATCACCAACATTTTGAAAGTGATACAAATGAAAACTTTTGTTAAAATATTCAAACACACAATAATGGGAAGGTAGAGCAGAAACCACCAGAGGTTTTAATCTCTGGGGATGGGTGGGAACTTGTCATCATCAGTCGGTACCAAATGGTCACCAGAATATTGTCATAGTATATTTACCACCCATTACTAAACAAGAATACTTGATAGTTGTTATCTTGTTGGTCAAAGTGATTCCTATTCAGTGCATGTCTGTAAGTGAGTAGACACCGGACTCTTGCTGTGAAACTGCATGCTGAGAAAAGCACACTCTCAAACATGTGAGTTTGACACATAGAGATGGGCAGAAGTTGGATTGAAGAGACTGAACTGTGTATAAGGTGATGGATGGACGCCCTTTTGAAGCCTTGATGCTGTCAGTGTATCTAGGTGAATTTGTCTTTCGTGGCATGAAAGAAAGGAGACCCAAAATACTAAATAAGTACAGGCATTCTGTTATGTTTAAAAGCTAAAAGCATTAGATAAGAAGCTGACATTCAGGAGTGCTTGTAGTACTTGCTAAGACGGCAGCATAAATAAGAAAATCTTAATTAAATATGACGAGTAGATAATTAACTTTAAAAGCATCTTTCTTTTGCATACCAAGGAAGGACTATGAAGGAAAAAATAAATATAAGGGTAAAATATAGCATTTATTAGTAATCCTAGAGAGCATCAAGATGTGATTCTGGTTCAAGGTCATGAATTCAATTAGAAATCTTGAGCAAATCCTGTAAAAGAGATAATTAGAAACTCAAGGGATCTAAATATTATCAGGAAACAATTGCTATTTGATTTTGCAGCCACCATTTCTAATAGCCATTTTCAATTACAGCATTCTCTAACAGCACTTTTAATTTGACATAACAGTGGAAAAACATCTGCTATAAAGACGATTCCTATTTATACTATTAAAAATGCTTTCACGGCGAGGAGCCAGTCCTGAACAGTCTGCCTCCTTACTCATCATATCTTTTAATGAAGTATTCAGTCATTCTCAGAGAGTATGCAATAGAATGTGGCGGTAGTTTAAAAAGTACTACCACTGCTTAGGAACTTGCGAGTGTATATAGCCCCTAATGGCATTCATTATTTAATTTCGTTTCCTATACATCCTCTTGGATCAATAAAGTCTTATTATTTGATGAACCCATCACACTAAAAGGAAAATATGCTGCTAAAGATTATATCATGGCTCCTATACATACATATATCAGTGTGAATGCAGTCGCCTCTTTTAATCAAGCAGTGGCACTGGGAATATGTCCTTGATAGTGCACAGACACAAAAGCGAAGTCAATTTTTGATTGTGTGGATGGAGTATTTTTCTTCACAAAACCGGCTCTAATTCAACAACTCTAGCTCCTCCATGGATCACCAGGACAAGTGCAACTGCGAGAAAAAAAAGAGGCAAATCCTAGAGCTGAACTCAAATGCTAGAGCTCAGTGCTCAGCCTGTGTGGAAGAGCCCTAGAATTATGGGCGCACATATTCCAATCTCCACATACACAAGACTTAATGAAAGGCAGTTGTAAGTATTGACCTCTGTATACACATCTTAAAGAGGTCTGTGTCCAGCTATGGCCACATTAGCTAATCAAAGGAAGGAGGGCGGGAAATCTAGGTCTCTACTGCCCTTTAACTGGAAATAATATAAAATCTTATGAATTGGTTTGCATAATCAAGGGTTGATTACATTGAGCCTTTTGAGTTAGTTTTCTTACAACTTTATCTCGGAATTGCTAAGAAAGTAAGTTTAAAAAGCTGTATCTCAGCCGGGCAGTGGTGGCACATGCTTTCAATCCCAGCCCTCAGGAAGGCAGAGGCAGACTCTTGAAGTCTGTGAGTTCAAGGCCAGCTAGTGCCAGGACAGGCTCCAAAGCTACAGAGAAACCCTGTTTGAAAACTAAACAAACAAACAAGCTGTCTCTCTAGTCGTGGAGGCATGATTTTTTACATATAGTATGTGGAGCCATCAACTACTGCAGCCATTGTCTCTGGTAGCATCAATTCGCTATTCTTTCCAATCCAACCACAAAGGAAAGGTCCTCACGAACTGTGCCTCTGTTTGCGTAGAGCCCAATGCAGTCTCGATGTTCTTACATTGAAGACATTCCTTAAGCGCTCTATGTTGTTAATTATAGAACTAATAAAGAGAAATTAAGTTTTTAGGGAGCCCTGGCTACTGAATGTGAAAAATAATTGCTTTTAAATGGAGACTACAAACCAATTTTCTTTTTCTTTTTCTTTTTTTTTTTTTTGGTTTTTCGAGACAGGGTTTCTCTGTGTCACTTTATTGCCTGCCCTGGAACTAGCTCTTGTAGACCAGGCTGGCCTCGAACTCACAGAGATCCGCCTGCCTCTGCCTCCCAACCAATTTTCTAATATTAGATTTCTGTTTTAAGGATTCCACGAGAGGGAACTTAAGCAGACATGGGAAAAAGATGAGTAGACAAACCTGTGGTGGATTAGACTGAGATATGGAGTAATCAAAGAAATGCAAACTAATAAAGAATGTAAGAATTTAGAGCATCTGTCACATGGGATATCAATTACACTGATGGTGTATAAAGGGCAACTTGAGAAGCTCTAACTTACCAGCATTTATTAGAAGGTGCACGGAGTCATTTCATCCCATTATGTTAAGAAAAACAAAGCTAAGTCAGCAGCTGTTATACTTGGGACAGTATAGATACACAAGTGTATATGGAAGTTTGTCAAACAAATTCTCAGAAATAATGGATTCATTTCCTAATTTTTGGAGAAAATAGAGTTTAGTTGTTTTTAATATTGTACCAGGCATGATATTGTATATATTTAACTTTGAGACTAATCAACCATAGTTAATCTCACTATGCTTCTTAATTAAAAGAAATGGACTTGTTTTTAGAAAAGTACCATTTACCAAAATTAAATCAAGACCAGGTGAACAATTTAAATAGGCCAATAAGTCGTGAGGAAACAGAAGCTGTCATAAAAAAAAAACAACCAAAAAAAGCCCAGGACCTGATGGTTTTAATGCAGAATTTTATCAGAACTTCCAAGA
>LOEQ01000757.1:472650-493931 GCA_001685075.1 Bramus lutescens | reverse complement strand
GGAGGGGAGAGGCAGGGAGGGGAGCAGAGAAAAATGTAGAGCTCAATAAAAATGTCTCTGCCATGAGGAAGGCAGAGCTATCTGCTGCTCTTTGTCCTTTCTGACGAAGGCAGGAGAACAGGGAAGGTGACAACAAGACGCTCAAGTAGCTACTGAAAGAGAAACTTGGAGAAGGAAAGATAGAGGAAACGGACAGGGAAGCAGAGTGACAATGATCAGAACATCACTGCATTAACGGGGACAGCAGTGACTCACATTCCTCTGCCAGGTGAGCTTAGCAGCATATTTAATTGGGTATCTTAGCTGGAGAGAACATACCGGGGAACAGGGGTTTTAGATGTGTGACCCTAGTTCAGATACACACAATTAAAGTGACAGCCAAAGAACTAATTATCCCATGTTGTGTGGATAAAACTTGGTGAACATAGTGAAACTTCTGAGCCACACATGGAGAAGAAGAGGGAACATCAACAAAACATGTTCATGTCAAGAAGACAAATAACATCATTAAACAAGTCAGCAGCAAATCCAGGCTGGATGTTTGAAGACCGACTTTGCCATGTGGTCTTACCTAAGTCAGAAAACTGCTGTACTCCCCTGTATAAAGGAAATAATACTTAAATTTATTTTATGATTTTCTTTAAGGGTTTGTGGGAGACCTTTTAGGATAGAGGTGCTGAAATCAAACAAACCCAGGGCCTTGCACATGTAAGCCAAGTGTCTCTACTTCTGAGCCTATTATTAATTTAGAAGACAGAGTTCTTGTCTTTTTTTAATTGATTTTATTGAATTATACATTTTTCTCTGCTCCCCTCCCTTCCTCTTGCCTCCCTTTCTACTCTCTCCCATGGTCCCCATGCTCCTAATTTACTCAGGAGATCTTGTCTTTTTCTAYTTCCCATGTAGATTAGATCTATGTAAGTCTCTCTTAGGGTCCTCACTGTTGTCTAAGTTCTCTGGGATTGTGGTTTGTTGGTTGGTTTTCTTTGTTTTATGCAGAGTTCTTGTCTTAAAGAGTCATCATAATTATAACTCTCATTTTGTGTGTATATTTCAATAAATGCAAATTGTGATGCTGTATTTTTATGTAGGAATTGAGAGAAATTTGTGTAGCTTTGATTAACAAACTCAATTTGCAGTCTGGGGTGTAACATGTTCAATCAACAGCAGTAGAAAAGAATATATCTATATAAACCAAGACATTTTAGAAATTTAGTATTTTTAATATGATATATGTTCCCTTTTTAATTTAGGGATCCTAATTCTTTGCTTCACCTTAATAATGGTATATCAAATGACTTGCTTGTCTCATCCATAAGGAAACATGAAATACCAGCTAGCAGAAACATCACAGTATATTTATCCATGTTAGCCTTGTGCCTGAGAGGAAGAAGCTCTTGTTTTGTTCTGAAAAGGATGAGATCAAGTTGTTCTTTACACTTCTGCCTTGATGTGGAAAGTAATAGTCTTTGGGCTATTATTTTTAGATCAGAAATAGTACATTCTCCAAAGTTTGAAATATAGTGATTTCAGTTTGAGATTTTTTGCCATTGTTCCCTTAGACATACCACTATCACCAAAACATTCTAGTCACATCACATGTGAGAAAAAGAAATAGAAGCAGAGAAAATGGATCTGACACGTGCATTTTCTTCTGAAGTTAGAAAATACCAAGTTTTTTTAAATGGAATTTCTGCTAAAATTTTTCTCAAGACTGGCCCTATTACCACTCAGCACTAGACGGTCTAGAATAAGTTGTATGAGATTCCCAGATATTCCTCATGATTCAGTGCAAATACTAGGAACTCAACCTTCTCAGTGCTATGCTTTCACACTGGCTGTTGAGTGAGGTAATAACTCCTGTCTGCAGATGATGCAGGTGGCACGCTGCTCCCCTGTCTGCAGATGGCATGCCGCTCCCCTGTCTGCAGATGATGCAGGTGGCACGCTGCTCCCCTGTCTGCAGATGATGCAGATGGCACACCGCTCCCCTGTTGCAGATGATGCAGGTGGCATGCCGCTCCCCTGTCTGCAGATGGCATNATGGCATGCCGCTCCCCTGTAGCAGATGATGCAGGTGGCACGCTGCTCCCCTGTCTGCAGATGGATGATGCAGATGGCACACCGCTCCCCTGTTGCAGATGATGCAGGTGGCATGCTGCTCCCCTGTCTGCAGATGATGCAGGTGGCACACTGCTCCCCTGTCTGCAGATGATGCAGGTGGCACGCTGCTTCCTCCAGGACCTCCTGAGCTCCAGGCCTCTAAGAATCCTTCCTTCCACGGACGTCATCCCAACTGCTGTCCTCAGCAGCAGAGCTACAGTCCTCTCACCATAACTTTTTCTTTAATATATGGAATGTACCAGAATGTTGTACACAGGGCACATGAACAAGAACTTTGAAAGTGAAAAAATATATGGAATAATTGAGTAACTTACAAACAAAATTTGGCAGTAATAAGTAGCATCATCGAGTGACTTTGTAAATATCCTAAATTAAAATCCCATTGCTTAATATTTTAAAATAATCAAATACAATTTGCAAAAAAAATGTGATTTTGAAGTGTAAGGCCTCAAACGGTAATTAGTGAGGAGATGAAGGGAGGTGGCTCAACTACTTGGAGAGCAGATTCCGTACCCACATCACATGCTGGGTGCTCGGTGCACTGTTGTAACACCAGCTCCAAGCAGGGAGAAGAGGGAAAGTAGAGGATCACTTGGGCTCTTGGTTGCCTTCCAGCCTAGCTGAGTAAACGGGAGTCCTAGGTTCAGGCAGACCCTACCTCAAATGAATAGGTGGACAGTGATAGAGAACAATGCCTGAGGCACTTGAGGCTTACATTCCTGCACACCTAGGTGCATGTTCCTACATATGCACGTGCACATACATGCACACACATAAATTCATGCACGTATAGGTGCATATTCCTATATGCACATGTGTACATACATGCACACACACATGCTGGTAAACTCATGGCAGCATAGGTTCATAATTCCTATGTATAATAACATACACGTACACACATACACATATATTGATAAATTCATGTGCACATAGTTAAATATTCCTATATGTATACAAACACATACACACATGCACACACTTATTAATAAATCAATTTAAAGCAATTACTGGTAAAAAAAAAGATGAATAAAGAAAGAAAAAAACAATAAATTTCACTGAGACATGGGGTATTTAACCCCCACTTAAGACATTTTGAACAAAAAAATATAAATATTCAAAGTAAAAAGAAGTCTTATTTTATTCCTAGTATTTTAATAAGCATCTATTAACTCCTCTTGTTGTACTTAGAAACTCAATTTCTTTCTTTGTTAATTTCAGTAAGTATTCATTTATTATAAATATGTTCATGCTGTCTTTCATTTAGATTCGATCATGGTTTCATTCTGTACATATGTATAATATACATGAATTGTAAACATGAATAAACACGTAAACTCATTAAATTTTTACCACAAACAAATACAAAGAGAAGTAGGAATTCTCTTCACGCAGGCAAGTCTTCTAACTCCAACTTGAAACACGCTGGAATAATTTTGGGAGACGGAACCCAAATTCAGATAACATCCCCCTAGACTGGCCCACAAGCCAGCCAATGGCACACTTTCTTGACTCATGATTGATATGCGGAAGCACAACCCACTGTGGGTGGTGCTACTGTGCTGGTGGTCCAGAGTGCTCTGAACAAGGTACAGGAGCACGCCAGTAAGCAATGTTTCCTCCACTGCCTGTTTCGTTCCTGCCTCCAGGATCCTCCTCGAGTTGTTTCTGCCCTGTCTTCTCTGGAAAATGGCTAACAAACTGGAGGGTAAATAAATCCTTTCCTCCCAGGTTGCTTTTGGTCAAAGTGTTTCCTGCACACACACAGAGGAATAGAAACCGTAACTAAAATGACCTCAGACTAACACCAATTTATTGAAATACTATCAATATGATATATTCTGTTACTATGTTGCCCCAAGTGAAAATTATCATGATAGATACCAGAAAAGAAAAAAAAATTCAGTATATGTATTTCCTTGTCAGAGACTTCTTCATATTTGTGAAAACTGAAGTATTTCTTCCTGGTGAGTCATTTTTCAATTTTAATTCTCTTTTTATTTTCAAATTATGTCCTCATAGCCTGCCATTGTCTGGGCCTAATATAGTAGGCAATTATAAAATAAGCAGGTCTCTTTTTTATAACAATTCAAATAATACCCATTGTCAAATCTTAAGTAGAATATATGAAAACAAAATCATTTTATTTTTTAATGTTACTTATTTTTTAAAACTCAACTCACCTACCATTGTTAACATATTAATACATAGTGAAATATCTTATTTGCAATTCTCAGAGTATTGCATTTTGTGGATGCGACACAGTACTCAGGGGAAAGTTATCCTATCGAATTTTTTTTTTTTTGCCAGAACTTTCAAAATGAGCATCGGGTGCAGTACCATGCTAAAACTGAACGAGAGGACATGTTGAAGCGAGCACAGGGCATATTGCAGATCCACACTGTTGTCAAACCAGGAACAACATCTGGCCAGACATAAGGACTCATAAAGCTAATGTGTCTTCTGTGGTATACACAATTAGGATCAATGAACATCTGACTTGATTCTCAGATGAAGGCAGGCGTGCTGGGGTTGGCAGTGCCTGTGCCCTGAGGAAAGACTGAATGCTACATAAGAAGGCAGATTGCCCCAGGTCCCTTCTCTACGATACAATACATTTTCCGATGACCAAGAAGAACCTTGAACAGAAGTGTACATGCATCGTAAACCTCCTAGGTCTAGCTCGACAGATGACTACAGAAAGGGATGGTCGACTAGTCATCTCAAATGAAGACTTCGGGTGTAGCAGAAACCCACCTAATCTCCAAGACCAGGTTAGGGATTTAAGGCATTAGTTAACTTTTCCATGTAAAACTTCTCACGGTCGTGTTTAAGGTCGCGGATGACAGACAGAGCAAGTTAGCAACAGTCCAGTTTCCTTAAGTTCTTGGGACATCATCTTTGTAGAGTGAGCATTGATTGCAAAATCAGCTTTAAAGAAAATTAAAATGATCAGTTATCTCAACTCTCGGAAACTGTCTGTGGAACTGTTATTTTTAGAGCAGAATCGATATCTTCCGACATTAATGCTACTAAACAAAGACAGAGGCAAAAATTGGTGTTGCAAAGATTGATTTTGTTTTTTCTTTTTGTACTTTTGTATTGATCAGGGAATTCACAGCTGAAACTGCCAGGCTTATCATTTAAATCTTTCTAAACAGAGGCTTGAGTAGGGAAATTTCTTCTATTTCTCTGTTTCTGTTTTATTTTACATACTCCAAGATATTCTGTTCTCTCTCTCTCTCTCTCTCTCTCTCTCACACACACACACACACACACACACACACACAACCTAAACACAGTTACAATGTTTCTGTCATCATTACTGCAGTGTAGAATAAATTTATAGCTTGAAACAAGGAAGAAGTCAAACAAGGCTGTGTTGCATTGGCAAGGTTCTGTTACTGTTTGGGGCTATTGACCAGTGTTAGCCACATGTGCATTTAGATGAACATCAGATGTCTAATCTGGACATCAGAGAGACAGTTGGTTTTCTCAATATCTCGTGTTTGAGATGGGCGAGAACATTTGAAGTTTAGAAGTTTGGGGAATAACCTTGGAGATTATTGCTAGAGGACGACGCTTTGGATAATTCTTAGACTCCAGATGTTCCTCCAACTGGAGAGATGACAAAGGCAGAAGTGAGCATCCAGACTCACGGATGGCTTCTTCTGCTCACAGGTCTTGCCGATTAGCCGTTTGAAACAAATGTTTTACTGTAGTGGGTCCAATCAATAAGCTATCAGTAATCACTGTGCCAAGGATTTTATTGGGATGTTCTAGAATGCTATTCCATGGCCTTGCTACTCATCCCTGTGTAGAATGCTCACGTTCTTGGATGACCTTTTCGGATTCGTATTTGACCACAGATTCACATGTTAAAATATGTCATAAGCTTCGTTCAAGTAGTATTAACTTCCAGACTCAACTAAATGCCTGCATATGGAAACCAAATGCCTTTTCTACATAGCTGTAGGAGTTGCCAAAGGCAAGCCAAAACTAAATAGCTGCTAAATTCCACCCGGCGGTACTTACTTGCTTCATGCTTCTTTTATAAATAACTATATATTTNGCAGTGCAGGGAGCTGGCTCAACAGGTCAAAGACTTCCCTCACAAGTCTGATGGTTTTAGCTCTATCCCCAGAATCCACAGAAAACGCTGGTGTGTGGTCGCACACATCTGTAATCTCAGCGCTCCTACAGGAAGAAGAGAAACAGTGGCAGGAGAATTACCTCAAAGCTCCTGGGTCCACTCTCCTGTCATACCCAATGTAGCAGAAACAGTAAGAGATCCTGGTTCAAAAACTAAATAAAGAAATAAGTAAATGTGGCTGGAAAGAACTCACTCCAAAAATATGACCTCTGACCTCCATGTAAATGCTGCAGAATACACATACCCACACTGTCACATATATATCAGATATATATATATATATGCCATTTTAATCAATAAAATTTAAAAATATACTTGTTTTCTATAAAGGTAAATAAGCAGTCACATGTTACATAATCAAGAGTATGAGCTTATATGAGCCAATAAAAAATATGAAAGAAATTTGTTATTCTTGGTGTGAGGATGACCCAGACAAACAGTAAGGAAACAAAGAAAACCACACTTACCAAGAAGAGTGATTCAATTTCAGCAAATCTAACAGCAGTTTTCATGGCCTGATGAGTTCTGACATCTGTCATTTGGAAAATGTGCACAAAGAGAGTCAATGATTCCACTCACAGATTTGCTGCTGGCCCTTAGGGGAAGGAAGGCCAGAGACTGAGCTTTTGTGCGGCTTCCTAGCTGTGTTCTGTACCCTTTAGTTTGGTTGCCCCAAAGAGACCACAATATATTCAAAATGGAGGTAATTTTTTGGGGGGAGTGGTTTCGAGACAGGGTTTCTCTGTAGCTTTGGAGCCTGGCCTGGAACTAGCTCTTGTAGACTAGACTGGCCTTGAACTCACAGAGATCCTCCTGCCTCTCTGCCTCCTGAGTGCTGGAATTAAAAATTACTATTTTCCTACGTATTATTTTTGTTTCCTCAGTCTACTGTTTTATATTCATGCTTCCAAGCTCTTTTTTGGCAATACTATGATTAAAACGCAATTTCTTCAAAGGTCAGCTTATAAAGTTATAGTCCTTATGGTTATTGCTCATTAAGCATATAGCAATGAAGCTACTTAGGAAGTTCTTTTTCCTATGGTTCAGAATATGAATGTCTCTACACACCCTAACGTACTTGCATTTAAACCATCATGAATTAAAAGAAAGCAAATATGAATGAAAGTTACATTACAATAAATTTATAGACTTTAATTTCTATGAAACAATATACAAATGTAAAAGTGTTAGAAATTTTCTAAGTATATAACAAAGATACATATATAATTTTCAAGGCTATGTGACCAATGAGAATGAGCCAAGTTGAGGGTATGGATTAAGTGGCTCAATGGTCTGGCTTTAAATAGGTATTTTTGTCAGGCTTCTATTATTAAAATATAAACAATAGTTACATTATCACTGATACTTGATTTTAATTTAACTTTCAGTTAATCTGTATTTCCATCAAAGGAGCACAGTGTCTCACATACTTAGAGTTTCTTTCTGAAGTGGTCTAGGACAGTTTGTTTGAACACTCCCTCTGGGAGAGTATGTGCATGCTAGATAATGCAATCTGTGGAAATATGCAGACGCCATTTGGAACCAAGACTATTTGGAACTTGGTTTAACAACTTAACAAATCTTTCTGTTATTGTGACTTTTAAAAGAGTGTCTGAACTTAAAAGAGAGTGATTTAATCATATGCTGCCAACTGACCCTGAAATCAATTGAGCAATTCATGTGCATTGGTAAAACACTTCCCAAACTGTACCAACTAGGAAAGAGCCAAATGCTTTCTAATGATATAAATTCTGTTTTGTTAAAAATGAATCTCATAAATTTATATTGTAGGTAATATCTGTTTCTAAGGTCAGCCTGTGGAAGGAAGTACGCCATGATTGTGGAGCTGGGAAGAGCCATGTCACATTGATTATGTAAATACATAAGAATGTTTTCATCTAGGACAACATTTAATCAGAAATAATATCTACTATTATGCAAAAGATAGGGCATTAGTACTGGCAAGTTCTTCTTTTTCTTTCTTCCAATCTCAAGAGTTGAATTAAACTGTAGGAAATGTTGTTTGGAAGGGTCTTGTTTGGGCACATCAGCCATAGCAATCAATAAATATCTCCTTAGCAGCATTACGTGAAGAACAGTGTAATGAGATGCTGGCAGATTGAGGCATGGGAGAGATAGCAAGCAGGGCTTTTCATATATAGTACCTGTTCTCTAAGTGGGTGTTGTTTCCTTATTAAAGAAGATAATAGTTTGTGAAATCAAGCAGATTTATTTGTGTAGTCTGGTTGCATTTGTTAGAAATATTTCTAAATCATTTAGTAAACATGGCTCAAGATAGCATTTTTACTTACCAAATCCATATTCTTTACAAGATTATTGTAACTGCCAAATACATAATTTATAATAATTACTTTGAAATTTATTTTGTCTCTTGAAATATGGCAGCCAAAAAGACCTGAACATTGTATTTTCAGCTAATCGGCCTTACAGAACTCTACTCCAGTCCACAAGATAAGAGTCAAGAATGCATTCTTTGGCAGGGTGGAACTGTAAACAAATTTTAATAGAACTCTTGATGCAGAAAAAGAACTCAATAAAAACCAAGAATTTTGTACTGGCACTGCTGTGTGGACATTATGACATTATACGGTGGACAAATGAAACTTTCCAACAAGTGTCTTAGCTGTTGTGTTTTTCATGGGGCATATGTCATCTAAACATCAATATTTGAAATTTCAACTTATACCCAGCTCTAAGGTACATGGAAAGAAATTCTCTGCCTGAAAGCCAAGTTGAAGCTACAATGACTACAATTTCAGCACTTGTTAAAATGTTCAGTTTCTCCCTTGTCAAAATTGGAAGCTTTTGAAATAAACAATCACCCAATCATATTATTGAATTCAAACAGTTGTTTTCATAGTAATCATCTCTTAGACTTTATAATTATTCACTTCTTTGAAATAACCCAACAAAAGATAACTCTTCACCATAAGCTAGTTTTAAATCTAAAATTCATTTTTAATACATGAGAAGATAGCTCTTATATTGGTTGATAGAATCATAATATTATCTAAGAAGAAAGAAATCTGTTTAGTTGCTTTAAATTGTTGTTTAATGCTGTAAAATCCGAACTGTGCATTCTAAAACCAGGACTTGATTTAAGGTCCTATAGTAGTTACGAGATGGTAAGTAACAGTCAGATTAATAGTTCTCTTCATAACAACAGTAAGACAATTGAAAATATTTCCTTAACAGTAATCCTCAAACTATATAATTATGGTTTTTCCAGACTGCATTGATTAAATCAATTAATCATCTTGAAGACACTCTACAGACTAAAAGGCTGAGTCGTGACGAACCCTGTGGGGTGGGGGGTGTGACAAAGACACCGTAAGTCATGAAGACTGTTGGAAGCGTGCAGAGCATCATGGGAATGCAGAAGCCAGAGCAGCTGTGTGCTGCTCTTGGGATGAAGGTCTAAAGAATGCTGCATGTCACCCTGGGATTTACAAGAAGAGAGGGTCACCAAGGAACTAACGAGCAGACATGGTGTGAAGAGGAAACAGTTCACAGAGGCAGTGAGGCTTGTAAGATCTACGGCAGGATCTAAGGACCCCATGTGATCTGCTAAAGCAGCAGTGAGGGTCATTGGTGGGAATTATGGGGAATGCGGGGAAACAGTTCGCTCCCAAGGGACAGTTTACTATATCAGAGAATTAATTGTGCTCCTGTGGCATGGTCTTCACATCCACACCCTTGTACCTGGTACTTGCAGGCTAGTGGTATAGAAACTGCCCAGGGTCTAAGAAACTGATTTAAAAAAAAAAAAAACATGGGTGGCAATTTTAGCTGAAAATGAGAAAGAAATAATTTTTTCTAATTAAAAATGAGTTTAAAATGTGGGGAGGAATTCAGACCTATACACATTCTTTTAAATTAATTTTTATTGAGCTCTACATTTTTTCTCTATACACATTTTTAATTGAAATTGTTTTTCCACTAATTGCCACAATTCTGAATTTCCACTTAGAAGAAATTCCTGGCACCTCGGTGTTAAAAGGGTCCGGGTACAATTCGCCGTTAAGAACAGCAGTTAGGAGACTGGCACTGGGCCATGTTCTCACATGAGAACATGGCGGGGAGGCCGCAGATCGGAGGACGATGAAGTAGGGGAGAAGGGTGACCAGACACAGGAAGATTCTTTTCCAAGGTATACCCGGGTATAGCGATGGTTTTGCCGTGACCGTTTTTCCTTCCTCCTTCAGCTCACTGGGGCACCGGGCACTGTTCGGGGCCTCATCCTCCAGGTTGCTATCATGTTCCTGATCTGTTTTAAGCAGTCGCTACACCTGCCCAATTTCTAGAGTTCCAAACACATGACAGTGACTTCTACAATTTGAATGGATTGACATTTTAATTGCTGACCCTTAGCTTTGCCTATACGGTTTAATCATCCCCAAAGGCATCCATTACTCTCCACACCACTGGTTTTATTCCCGTTCTCCATTGTCCTCTTTCCAACTTCGTTACTTCTCTTGCTTGAAGGAGCTTAAAAGGTAAAGATGCTATGCCAGGGTTTCCACGCAGAAGCCAATTATCTTAAGGAAGAGTGGAAAGTGGACCTACCTCCTGCTTCATTCCACGACATCACTCATCAGCCGAGATGCCTGACAGGTTATACAGTACTAGAACTTTCCTTAATGATGATTGCACTGTCAGGGTCTTCTGGGCTCTCTCCTCCACGGACCTAAGATGATCTATGTCCCAGTACAACCGCTTAGCAGAACGGCAGTTATTCAAGAGTTACCACAGCACCCTGAGACTGGTACTCTCTACTTGATGGAGACTGATCCCAACAATAAGCTTTGATAACCAAAAAGAAAATGCATCCAGGTGTGATGGTGCACGTTTTTAATTCCAGTGCTTGGGAATTAGATCTCTGACTTCAATGCAGGTCAAGTTACAGTTACAGGATAGCCAGAGCTACACAGTAAAACCCTGTCTCACAAGAGAAGTTACTCTAATATATGCAATGGATGTGGGGGGTAATAAAAGGAATAAAGGCAGAGACTGAACGTACATGCAGGGGTTGAAGTACACCTCCAGTAATGCCTAGGTTCAGATAGGTTTCTAGCCAAATACTATTTAATAGCTATCCATTAATCTACTGAGCGCTCTAGGGGTTAGTATGTGGCCTGTGACTAAGAGCAAGGACCTATGACTTAAGATGAAGACGTGATGAAGCCTTGGGGGACCTTCAGTCATTCAGGATCTCGACACTTAAAACAGAGCGGAACTACAAATATTAGGTTTTTTAATTAGTAAAATGTCTAGTGCCTATCAAAAGGATATAATTGGTAAATATCAATCGAATGAATGAATTCAGTATTGGTCATGTGCTTTTCCAAATGTGACTTTAAAACAGAGAATGGAATGGAAGAATCCCTCATGTGAAGAGGTCTCTACTAAAGAGAGACATGTTATTACTGATAAACAATAAGGAAAATCAGATAATTTCCCCCCACTGAATGTTGCCAGTAGCTTTTCCACGAATGTTCTATATTCATAATCCTCCTAAAATTAATTTTTAATCCAAATATTAAAAGCGTGCACTGAAAAAAACATAAGTTACTGGAAATATGATGGAAGGCGTGGCTGCATATGAAGGTCCTCAAACCTTGGCAAGCGCTTTGTAAGTGCAGAAAGTCCATCAGTATTAATTTCACATCTCTGGGACTTGTGCTTTTCTTCAGTAAACATTCTCCATCTTTAAATGTCTGCATAATCTATTTTGACAATTGTGAAAGCATAGCCTCATATGGAAATCCCAGGAGACAGCCTTTGAAAAATCCCTTATTATATGTTCTGATTTTTCTCCACTTAAAGTTTTTCTTTAAGATCAGGTGAAAACTCTGATATAAATGTAATGTTAGTCATATTTCACTGTATTAAAGGAACACATTGTACCACTTCCATGTTGGGGAGATGCATCTGAGAAGACACATTCAATCCTCAGACCTCATTTTAGAAAAGTAGGAAAGTCATTTCTTTCATTTTAGGAATTAATAAACCAAGGCTCAGAGTGGTTAAATAGTTCATGCCCATTTAACTATATTCTGACAAAACAATGCTCGTTTCTTATATTTCAGCCTGGCCCAATAATATTAGAGATTTGGAGGAAATCTGCTAATAAAACATGTATGTTCATGAATGTGTTTGTTCTAGAATCCAATAACTGCTTCCTCTGCCCTTATTGTGGCCTAGGATCTGCTCTCTCCGCTGCAGTAAATGCGAGACACAGCAGTCACGCCCCATTGCTCCGGCTCTGTTTGCAGGCGTACTTGGGCATAATCAGAACATGTCATTCTCAGAGCCAGAGCTAGAGTGTTAGCTTTCCGTTCATTTTACCTATCTTCTAGTCACGTTTTACAAGGTTTGCTACACGGTGTGGAGCTTGCTGCCTCTGATCCTCTACAGTACTCTTTTCATTCGAAAAATGTGTCCGGATACATGTCTCTGGAATGATGCAGAGCTATCCAGAAAGTTTGCAGCCAGCCTTCCTCATCTGATTAACAGTCAATACTCCCGAGCTAACAGAGTTTTTAGCTGCTGCATTCACAGAGAGCAGCTGGACTTTTTTGGCACAGAGACCCTGAATGTATTCCAGATATAGCTAAATTGTCATAGACATCCTAGTAAGGGAGGGTGCTCGAACTTTTAGATAATAAAAATTAAGAACACTTTTTAAAAAATCTATTCATGTAGTATATGTATTTATCCTATTTATTCTTCTTTCGTGAATATTTTTCTCCTCTAGAGAAGTTTATCATCAGTGTGCATTAGTGGAAATAAACCACCTACTTAAGCTTCAAAAAATAGACCAGAAAATAAGGGGAGGCATGTTTTGTGACTAATTGGAAGCCTAGCACCTGATCTGAGCCAGGCAGCTCTTACTGCATCATTATGCAACCTGGCTTGCAGAATCTGGAGGCTTCCTGGTGCGGGTCCTGTGCTATGTAGGGGACCCTTGGAGTTCATATGCTGGACTCTGGAAAGTGAAACAAATCTTTCGCTTTTCTTGCCATAACATATGGTAGGTTGATCTGCACCAACATGACTTCAAATTCTATTTCAGTTGCACAGTCTTCACATTGCTTAAAATATGTAACTGGAAGCTTAATAGGAAAGTATGTTTTGAGGGATAGAGAGGAGAATTTGGAGACGATGTGATCTAGAAAAGCCTTACATAAAATGAGGCCCAATGCAGAATCGGAAGGTAAAGGTTGGACTATCAAGAGAAAATGGGGAAAGGGGGTACCTCAGCGGTTCCGCACTTGCTAACCATGCTTGAGACTCGATCCCCAGCACTGACAAAATGCAGGAATTGAGTAGGAGAAGCAGCAAAAATTACATTTTTAAATGCAAGAATGTGAGTAAAAGTGCATGTGTGTACATGCGTGTAGCAGATCAGGAAGCTATTTAAAGCCAGTAAGACTGGGGGAAAAAGTTTCATGGGATAAAGAAACATTTAAGAGGTGAGAAGGCATTTTTTGTGGGGAAGAGAAAAAAATCAGAAGTTTCTATTCAAGGCTTTGGCATAATAGACAACCTGTCCAGGGAATGCTGTATGGATGGGAAAAGACAGAAAGATCAAGGAAGAGACCTGCTTTAAAATGGTGTTGGACAGGAAGAAGGTTCCAAGTAAATAGTGCATCCATTAACTGAAGAGGTCAGAGTTCACATCTTAACTACCTGGCCAAATAGCCAGCTGCATAGAAAGTTCTAAGTACAAGCAAGACTCCCTGTCTCTATGTAAATCAATTGTATCTTTATATAAAATTGTCTCTCTGCCATATAATGTCTAAAGACATTGTTACCTCTAAAGTCTTGTATCACTATGAGGACAAATTTTCTAAACTAGGAAAAACAAGTAAAAGTTTATTCGTGGTCTCAAAGGAACACCAGCGACTTCTGATTAAGGCACACAGCAGTTTCCGGACAAGCTGCCTCTCTTGTAACAGGCTCTCCGGGATGCTTGTTTCTGTGATGTTCCCTGGTGTGACTCTCAAGTCTTGCTTTATTTTAGCCAGTTAGACCTGTGACTCACTCCAGTGAGCTTCTCCGAGCGACTCTGAAGTCTCGGCTTCACAAATAGGTGGCTGTGGCTTTTTACCTCCTTCAAGATATCGCCGGCTCCGAAGCCCCAAAGCTGGAGTCCTGATTCCTTTTTGATTAACCCTATCAGAAGGAGAACGGCTGGGATTATTCAGCCTGTAATGACAATCCTCGCCTTCCATCTGAGAGCAAATGCGGCCTAAGATGCAATAGAAAATATTAATCCCCGAACTTCTGAGCTGTGGTGTTGATGAAATTCTTCTCCAGTTTCTCAAAGTGTTTTCGTCCCCCAGACAAATGGGAAAGCAGTTCCAACCACAAGAAGGCTGGGATTATTAAGTTACAGAGCTAGCCCTAGAAGAGCCTTCAACGTGATCCCTTGCATCTAAGCCCTGTTCATATAAAAACATAGGTTCTGACTTTGCCAATTCAAGGAACAGGCTTTAAATGTGGCTTTAAAGTGCTTTTTTGCAAGGTGACAGGACTGCTTGTTGGCATCAGGAAACACCGCTTTGGTTAACAGTTAACGACGCCTACTGCCGTCCTCCCTCGTGAGCTCCCTGTCCGTGAGCCACGTCTATTGCCATCTTCCCTCGTGTTCGCTCGTGCTTTGTATTGTGGCCATAGTGAGTTCTGGGGAGATTTCCTAAGCCGCTGTTAATTATATGAAGCGTGATACTCTGGCAAACTGCAGCTCCAAACTCCCTGCAGCGCCGTGACAGCTGGATGACAAAACTGGAGCCCACACACTTACAAAGATATTGTGTTCTTTGCCAGAGAGTGGCAAGTATCCGTCTTATCTAAAAGAAAACAATAATCCTTATTCTTGATCTTCATAGACACCCAACTGCGTGGCAAAATAAGGGCCACATTAAGGTGCTTTAACCAAAGCCTTTGCAGTTTTATCACGAGGTAAGGCTTATCTGCTTACAAATGTCACCACTGACTAGTCGCCAAAGGTGCTATGTGACTCCTAGCTCCATTCTTCTCTGCAAAAGTCTTCTCCATGATTCAAAGACAGTCTCAAACTATGCCTCCTCCGAAGAAGCTGTCCTGATGTCTGTATATAAAATGACCCATATGTGCAGAGAGCTAAGTGAATGATTTGGGTATAGGAATGAATGAACTCCCGTCCTTCCGGCTCTTCCTTCCTTGCCAGCTCCAGAAATACTTACAACTGTTTAAAATAGGATTTCCATTTGTTTACATTATAGCTGTTTTGTTTCATTGTGTGGTTCATCTGTATTCACGGGTGCTAAAGTATCATTAAATGAACACTTAAGTGTCTTTATTCATTAATATTATATATTGCATGTGTGTATTAATATGTGTATGTATATTTACACACACATATATATATATATAATTAGCATATACCTGGCAAGTCTCTGACTAATAGGCTAAAATTTGATGTCTTAATAGGAAATCAAGACTGTATGTCACATGAAAAGACCACAAGCTACCCATAAGGCTGTCAGTGTTATCAATGAACCATCAATTTTTGCATTAAAAAGTTTTACATCAAAACCTCCTATCAAGGTCCTGCCCACATTTCTAATTATCTGGCATTTATCTTTTTCTCATAACTACAGGATAAATATTTTCTGATGATAATATAAAATTAGGAAGGAAAAACCTAAAATCCAATTGAAAAAGTGTTTACTACCCAAGTACATACCATGGATAGAAGATATATTGATTTTTATATTCTAGAACTCATTCTGAATCCTGATGCGAACCTTAATTGTGTGGTTATGATTATGTCTTCCTTATTTCCCTACTGAAAAAAAAATGAACCTTTCTCTTCGATCTGAGTAATGTATCATTATGAAATATCATTATGAAAAGATACTTGGAGATTATGTAAATATCTTGTTTACATATTCTCCCCTAATTTTAGCATCTGTCAGAGATGTCCTGCAACTGATACTGCCTTTGTAATTCATTCTAAGGCTAATTTTCTGTTTCTACTTTTCCTCAGGGATATTAACCTAAATTACCTGTAAAGGAATAAGTTCTGTGTCACCATTTTTAAAAAGTCAGTTGTTTGTATCCTTATGGACTGCCAATACCTGTTCTATCTGGTGTCTTATGGTACTTTGTAATGATTTTATATTTTAGTGTTTAAATTTTGCAGATTTGGCCATTAAGAATCCACCAAATTTGCTTCTGTGACCTTCCAATATATCTAATTCTATCCATATTTTTGTTGAAATAAATTTGTAGAGCATCTGCATTCCAGATACATTTACTGACATAAATGCCAAATAATAAATAAATAAATAAAATAATGCTTAAAAAGATTTTATTTTTCTTTGTGCCACTTTTTGTTTATGGGATATTCTTTGTATATATTAGTTTATGTATATCTTTATCTATTTTTATCTATTTTTACCTATCTTCATTTTCTAATTTAGTAATCCATTGAAAATGTCATACATGTTGATCTTGTTCATGACGTCCGGCACCTCCTCTCATGGTCATTCCCCCTTCACTACCCACCCAAATTTGTGGCCACTTCGGGTTTGTTTCTTGGTTTCGGGTTGGTTTCTTGGTATTTTTGTTGTCGTGTGTTTGTTTTTCTGCCAAGAACAGTTTTTACTAACCAGACACTGCTGAATATGTGACCTTCGCTGTGTTGGGGGAGGATGGTAAACCATCAGGGTCACACCCTTTAGTGAATGGACTCTCCCTTGCCCAGAAGCTTTGAACTACCAAGAGTTGCTAGGCTAGGAATGGAGCCCTGTACCATCAGCAGGGTCAGGGGGCTGTGACTAGACAGACCAGAGGCCCTTTGGAAGGACCACAACTATTCCTCTGCTAAATGGACATAGTACTCGACCATCTTTATCGACTTTTTAAATCAGCAAGTTGAAGAAGCTATTTTTCCACGCTTAATTTATTGACCTATTTTATGATAATTAATGAGTTAATTTCTATGAAAACTGCTTTGACTGTTTCCAAGTAAAAAGCATTCCACAGGTAATTGTCATTGATTGTTTTCCTCTTTTGTAAGTTTTATAAAGTTATTTTGACAGCTTTATAAATGTATTTTCCTTGTTATTTAGGTTTGGGTTGTTGACATTCTTCTCACCTATTTTATTGAATGCTTAACTCAGCTGTATTCTGTCTATTACATTGAATAAGCTATACTTCTATAATTTAGATATTTGGTATTTTGTAAAACTAGAGGTTGATTCAAGTGAGAGAACCTGTAGAAGATTTGGTATGTGTTCACTTAAGGCAACAGTGAATAAAATAATTACCTCTAGAAAATGCAGCGTTAATACAGCCAGAAACAACACAGCAGGATGTCTCCTTGAACTTGGACATGTTGCTGCAGTAACGAGCATGTTGGAACATTAGAGCATGTCTCAGTGACATAGAGGGTCAGACCTGAGGGCGTTCAAAAGAAACTCAATGCTAATGACCCCCATCCTACAAACTAGCTCAACCTGGCAGTTCACGAAGAGCCAATGACCTTTGACTCTTTCTGTTTATGTGTTGCGTAAAAGTACATGTTTTCTTGGCAAAGGACAAAATGATAAATAACTAGTCAGTGACTAACCTTCCTTTTTTTTGCTTCCTGCTTTAATTTCACTGCTAACTTCTCATCTAAGTGTTTGTGTGTTTGCGCATGTGTGTTTGTGTGTGTGTGTGTGTGCATTTACGCTGATATATTTGCATTAAGATTGGAACACTTTGGAAGTCATTACAAATAAAGTAATTCTATCCCTGACTTACTAATTGCATTTAGACATCTCAGACCAATGCAGAAAGTAGTGGTGATTCCGTGGAAATGCCTCATGTCTGTTTCTCTCTTGATGGCTGCAAAAGCAGAAATATGTAAAAAAAAAAATAAATGAAGTAAAAAGTAATCAGGGTTGTCGATTCTAAGTTCAAAGTTTGACTTCTTTGAATCTAGCCATCATACATGAAAAGAGAATAATCACAAATATTATAACTCAGTTCAACTGAGAATTTTCAGTTTACACGTTAGGGAAGCTTTGTTGAATATCCTGTCTATAAAGCAGAGAAGAGATTTCTAAAATGTCGTTGATGAAAACAATTCAAGTCATCCCGACCCAGACACATACAGTAGCAGAATTGGCTCTCAAACACGCCTTGTAATTTATTCGGAAGAAGGTTCATCCCGTGTGGTACATCTCAAATAATCCAATAGAGCAGGTTTCAGCAACAGGTAATTATTTACTCATTATGGTGATTTTCATAAGCATCTTTCTTTAAGCTGAAGCAAATTCCTGGGGAGCTTCAGTCAGCCTAAATAGGAATTCTTGTCAATTAAAACGATGTACTTTGGCATGAAATAAATTAGTTAAAATTCCAACTAATTTATATAGTGATCAGTCAGTCAGGCCTCCATTAACGTACCTGAAAGGAAAAGATAGTTGGTGTGGCATTCTGTGGACAGCTTAGGGATGCTCTGACAATTAAAGGTGATCATATGAGGCACTTAGTAATGAAAGAGTGTTTAGCATTTGAATATGAAAAACTCATTTCAGAACTGAGTAAAAATAAAGCAAGCTAGTCAGTCCATATCTTCGTTTCTTTGCAGTAGGAACTTGCATGCTACTTGGGGGTCCCATGCATTTTAGTTTCTTGCATTTTGCCTTTCCTCTATATGTCTAAACCTCAAGCTAGCCACATCTGTGAAATTGAAATGTATTAAGAGTTGTTTGAATCTTTCTTAATCAAGACAGTAAGATAGGCTACTTTGAGGTTAAGAGACTGATGGGAGATATAGAGAGAGGGAAAGAGATCTGATGGACTTATATATGCCAGCAATTTATTTTTGAATTCTGTGTGTCCAGTGCGTCCTTCTGTACTCCAAAGCAGATCTCACATTTAGACCTGGATTCAAAGGGTCTCATGTACTGGTATGTTGTCTGTATGGTAGCAGAGAAAGCAGGCTGGAGATTTGGATACACAGTGACAGATGCTTTTCACCAAGATGGATCTGGCATGACTTCCACTATCTATTCCAACAGCAAGAGCAAAGGCACTGGCCAGCCTTACTTCGAGAGAGCAAAGTGCCGTGCTACCTGTGCTAGAAAGGGCAAGGGAGCTAAAAGTCGTATGCCGCGGTAATGTTTACTATATGTCGCAAATGTAGTCTTCCTCCTCTTTCAGTTAAACCCAGTTTTTAAATTGAAAAACTCTATAATCAGTTCAAGTTTTTCCTTTTTCAATGTGTTATTGATTCAGGGGGTGGCACTCACATTCCTCACGGGACACAAATCGAGGGCAAGAGACAACTTGGAGAGATGAGCACTCTACTTCCTCCATCTCCATCCTACAGATCAAGCATAGGACAGGCGTCAGGCATTCTATCTACTGAGCCACCTGATCTTCCCAGATCTTTACTTTTGCAGCTCCCTGGGGGAATGAGCCTCCCTCTTCACTGATAAGGTCCTAGTCTGGCAGTAAGTCCCATTTCATGCAGCCCTGAAGTAGGTCATAGCTTTTTCCCTTCCTTTGTCTCATGCATCATCTTGTCCTAATCAGTCACCAGTTTTTGATTACCAGTATATATAATTCATAATCATTTACAACCATATTTTCCCATCCTTTGAAACATCTAAAGAGAAATTCTCATTCACGATGGAATTGGCACCATGGGGTGCTTGAGAGCTGACCTGATTCTCAATTCCTCAATTTTGACTGATTAGATAAAACTTCAGCACTACTCAAAGTGAGGGAAAGAAGGGACATCATGTTTGAGTTTCCCATTATCAAGAAACATTATTAGCAGGATTTTAATACACATTGAGAGATTGTGAGAGGGAATTACATATTACCATTGGGCCATTAAAGGACATGTGATTACGTTCAGATGGTGTGGCAAGTTATTAATAATGCGCTAGGTGCAGTTGTGGGGTTTTATACACTTTCAGGAAACCATTGAGGCTTCCTGGTGAACATGAATGTGATTGTTTGCAAGAGGGCTCTAAATGTCATATCTGGTTTTCTCAGGGAATGTGAAAGGAAAAGCAATATTAATCTATCAATTCTGATCATTCTTGCATTTCCCAAAGGTCTCTGTGGTGAGAAAGACAGCCGCACCTGCTGCTTGCTTCTGAACATTTTCGTTAACATTATTTCTGTGGATGCTAATGAGCTGTAATCCATGGGCTAATTTACTGAATGTAAGTTCATCAAAGAAACATGGAGGAAAATTAGAGTTGCAATTCATTGCAAGTATGCTTAATAACAGTTAAAAGAATGTTTGTATGTTAACCCTTTCAGTGGTATTTGTTTGTAGATAACCAGGAAATGTTTCTTGAACTGCATAAGCTATAATGAGAAACAGGCTCCTTTCCTAGTGCAGTTATTAGAAACTGGTACTTCGTTATATGCAAATGAAAATCTTACGGATTACCATAAATGAGTAATTTTTTTTCTGCAACACAGCTGGACTTTGGTTAGGACCAAATTATTTTGAGCTTAAAAAAATAGAATGAGCCCTTTTCATCACCAGGGACCATACTGATAAAGATTTAAAACTGCCCCTGACATCTGAAGGAAGACTGGTACAATAGGAAATCCCTGAGACTTCAGACATATGACCTTCACACATTAATCTGATTTTTACTCTAATTTACAAGCACACATAAAATAGCCACTCTGTTGATTAACGTCTATGGCATTCTACATATGGTCCCTCAAAGGACCCTCGATGGATCTTATAAATACAATATCTTAAATGTTACTATTTAAGACACAGGATTGGACCGATGGGAAGGAAGGATCTTGGGGGGCAGTTTGCCTAGGTGATCTGCGTGAGGCAGATGTCATCACAACGTTGCATTCAAAAGAAACCCCCATGATGAACTGGAAGAGAAACCTAAGTAGGTGATTGTTGCGGGAGCTCCTTCCGCTCCTTCAGCCAATAGCCGCTGAGATACCA
>LOEQ01000757.1:453186-472542 GCA_001685075.1 Bramus lutescens | reverse complement strand
GTAAGTTTTACCCTTAAAATAAATACCCCTTTAAATCCCAACTGGTGTGGGATTTTATGACTTACGCCTTCAGGTGATATGGAAATGGTCATTGTAATCATGTGCTTTGAAGACAGAGAATACAGATAGATATCAGATGCTGGAAAAGACAGAATGAGGAAATCTGCCTCTCTAGAAGCCAGCCCTGTGGCATTGATTTAACCAGAGGAAACCGATGTGCCATCAGACTTGCTCTCCTTGGAATTATAAGACAATAAATTATCACTGCATTCAGTACATTTGCAGGAATTTGTTACAGTAAGACTCAGAAATTAATATAGCCTCTTTGGAGCAAATTGAAATGAAAATGATTGTAACAAGAATGAACTTACAATGCTATTTATCACAATAATATGTTAATTTCAAAAATACCTTATGTGGCTGTTCTTAAATGTTGAGTCTTCTTTATTTTGCACACCTATATTTGTTTAGTTGCATCTAAACTCTTATTTATACTTTAAGATTAAATAAGTTTAATGTCAATTATCTAATATTTTATACTCAGCACATACTTTAACTTTTAACATTAACTACTCTATCCCATTAAATTGTGTCTTTATAAAATTGTTCATCAATATCCTATTGAAGAGTATTTTAATCTCTTTCAGAGATTTTGGAATTTCAGTGTAAAATAAGAAAGTATTAGTATTTACTAATTCATTGGTGATTCAGTAATATCTGCTCACTTAAGCGCAGATCAGAAGACCCATCTGACAATTCTGACGTCAGCACAGAAGTACAGCATGGACGGAGGATTGTTCACTATTCCTCTACTTTGAAGTAGTGGCCGTTTCTTTGGTTGCACTTCTTATTGGAGCAGAAATGTTCAGAAACAAACTAAGTCCTTCCCACACACCTCTGTCCAGAAACCATCAACTGTGAAGAGCCACTTTTCAGAATCCCTATCACAATTTAAGAGTTCTCTCTGATGGCTTCCTGTCTAGACTGTTATTTGGGGGAGGATGGGGCTTGTCACAGAAGTCTTCTATGTCTCTCGTTCTCAATTGTGACTCTGCAGTCACTGATATCACTGGGAAAGAAGCCTTCTTGTCCTTTATGGTCAATGGCAGCAAGGATCATGGACTTCCCCATGGTTGGCGACAGCATGGGTGTCCCCATGGCCTCAGGTATCAGACCTCTCTGCATGGTCTCCAGCAGTACAGACCGTGGAGAACATCATGGCCCTTGACACAGCACTGCCCATGGATGTCAAACCTAGCTCCAGACATCAGCATAGACAAGCATACACATGGCCTTTGGTGGTAACATGGACCACAGACATCAACATAGCCTCTAGTAGGAGCCCAGAGCAAAGACCTCAGCCTTAGCACAGACGGTGGACTCCATCGCGGCCCTAGGCAGCAGCACAATACCACACCTGCGCTAGAGTCACAGACAAGCACACTACGCCTGGTTTATGCAGCATCAGAACCCAGCCAGCTGAACTATGTTTCCAGCCACACTGATTCATTTTCATGATGCTTGAATAGAATAGGATTATTAGACTGATTTTACACAATCAGTTTCAGGAAATGGCTGAAACCCATTGGGCAGGACTAGCGAAATAAACGGTGAAATTATAGGTATTTAGTGGAAGACAAAGACTAATTCAGATTTTATGATCCCCTGCTTCAGGGTTCTTCAGAATCCCATTGTACTGCTCCTTTACATACTTCCCAGAGAAGCATGTTCCATGTAAAATCTCAATCTGAGCTCAGCCAGGACACTCTAGTTATTTCCTAAAATGTATTGCTAAAAGGTAAATTTTAACTTAAGCTTGCTCTCTGCGTTGTTACAACAAACGTGAAACTGAGTGGCTGTCAGTGATGGATCACTGACTTTTCCTCAGCACCCCACTCCGTGCAGAGTTAGTGCCAGAGTCAGTCAGAATGATACCCACGGTGAGGGCTTCCACATTTCTGAAAGGGGAAAGCACCCGTTTCTCACCAAATGACTGGCTTCTTAACAATTCAAATAATAAAACACAATTACACCTTGATCTTCATTTAAAATATTAGCATGACAGAAAAGTATATTGTTGAATCATTTGTTAATACTTCTTTGTAGACAGCCTCATTGAATAGATGTTGAAAGTTGTTCTTTGTGATAACACAGATGAACTTTGAAGACATAATAAAAAATTACCCATCTACAGAATCTGAAAGTGTTTATGACTATAAAAGGATAGGAACATGTTTTTCCTGATGACCTTAGTGGCTGGGAATTAGTGTTGAAGATACGGTGTAAATACCATAGTTCAGGTATGAAGGAAAAACAATTTCTTGTACAACACAGTGAACAAATGTGCTTCATTTTGCTTATGGCATATGATCTCATTTTATAGTCCATGTTGACCTGGAATTCACAGTGGTCCAAGCTGCTGTTTAATTCTATTTCCTCCTACACCTATCTACAGGGTACTTTGATTTCAGGTGTGTGCCATCTCTCTTGAAAAATGATAAGAGATTAGATAATGTGCTCTAACTACAAAAATGGCAACCATGGGAAGTAACCATCTGCTCATTATCCAGATTTAGTCATTCAACAATGTAAAGAGACTCCAAATATGTATTTATAGCCACATACATATATTTGTCTTTTTTAATCCCATGATGATTTTCAGTTATTAGCCAAGTGTATGTGCAGCTGTTTTTCAAATTTATCCTTTTACAAATATTGGTAAGGAATGTATGTTGGCAGTAGGAAGGGATCTAGAAGACAAGGAGAGGAGAAATGAAAGAAATTATGACGAGTAAAAGGTCAACTGGAGGTCAAAGTTCAGCCCGGAGATCAAACAGATATTTTCTCTGCACAGTTCTGTCTAGAGCTACTCACATGTTCACAGTTATGCGCTTTAGCTAGCCATACATCAAGTCAAATTTAGAGTAGGTTTAAATGAATTCTTTAAATTTGGGGGAAAGACCTGAGAAATGCATACTTACCCTGTTATTTACTTTGTGCTCAACATGATATGAGGTTCTGAAAAGGAAGAGAGAAAACTCTGCAAATAGTAAGAAATCTTGCTATTTTATTTAATAAAAGGCCTCTGAGGCAAATATGGGTGACAAATAGTGAAGTAAAAATAAATGGTGGCAAACGTTGCGGCTAAGGGCGGCAAACGTTGTGGCTAAGGGCAGCAAACGTGGCTACGGGCGGCAAAGGTTGCGGCTAAGGGCCGCAAACGTTGTGGCTAAGGGCAGCAAACGTGGCTACGGGCGGCAAAGGTTGCGGCTAAGGGCGGCAAACGTTGTGGCTAAGGGCAGCAAACGTGGCTACGGGCGGCAAAGGTTGCAGGGAATGAACGGTGTGAGGAAAGGATCATCTGAGGACTCAACTGGAGAAATATGGGCAAACGTGGAAAGTGGGAACTATGCTGAAAACCGTGGACATTTAGGTCAATTTCTAAAGATAAAGATTTAAGTGTGGGAACAGAATATTTCAATCAAAAGCAGTGAATGTTTTAGAGAGAATTGTGAAAAAGTAACAGACATGTGCTGTGAACCACTTTTCAGTTTGACTAGAAATGATTCCCAGGTTTCAGGATAGCTTCTCACCCCTAATAACTACTGAAGGTCTCAACAGCTTTGGACTATAATAAGTGTACTATATATCACATATAATCACATAAAATGTACTGACATGTTATCTATTATATTTTAACTAAGGTTATATACTTTCAAATACTATAAAAGAAATCCTTCCGAACCCAGAAGTGTGTTTTTCTTAATTCATTTTGACTTCTGCATTATAGCAGCAGGCTGCATGGAGGGTCGTATTTGCTTCATTATTGATGTGCTGAGATAGAACGCCTTGTCCACTTTCAGATCCTCCAGTAGAAGTCGGTACATCCTGGGGCTCCCTGGCCTGTCAATCAAACAGTGAGTGAGAGTCCCTGTGTCAAACCGTAAAGTGGGGAACAACAGGAGAGGACATTCCAAATCAACATCTGCACACATGTGTGAGCACAAACATAGGTAGCGTAACAATGGAAGAAATATATGGGAAACTCAGGAAGATGATCGTCTACATCTACCAGGGCTTCGTGAAAATTCCATACATTGGCAGATATAGTCCAAGTTTCCCAAACTAAAAACTGCATCACATACTCATAGACTGGGTTTGCACACCATGCTGATGCTGAGATATAAATGTAAACAAAAATGTATTTACTCCTACCAAATTATTTAATATTATTCTTTCTTTACTTGCTTCATTTGTTTTGGTTTGTCTTTCAGATGGTGTCTCATGTAGCCCAGACCTTGAACTCACTTTGCAATTAATACTGATCTTGAACTCCCGATCTTCCTGCTCCTACTTCACAAACTCTGGCATTTCAGGTGTGGATCAAGATGCCCAGATCTTCATTTCATCATTTATAAAATTCCTTATGGCTACAGCAGACACATAAAATACTGCTGTCATCAATACTGAGCAGTCATTACTAAATCAAGGCTAGTTTGATGCTACATTTCAGGCCAATTTATTTTTGGAACACTTAGAAAAGCACAGCTGAACTGACAAACGTCCTTAGATATCCACTTTCACCATGAAATTTGAGATTTGACCCCTGCTTCCAAAGCAAACAGTGATTTTCTTGCAATTCAAATCTAGTGGGAAAATCAAATGCCATTTAAATAATCCTTCATCATCTTGAACTTGTGAAGGATGTTCTCCAGCCCATGAGTTCAAAAACTACAAATGAATCTTAGAAAAAATACAGAGTTTTGAACTTGAAAATTAAGGCTTTGCTACAAACATAATGTAGGAGTAAGATTAGTAACTGTGCCAGCAGAGGGAAGTGTTACTCAACAAATGTGAGGGACTGGGCTTTTCCAGGACAGTACAGACCAGAGAAGGCAGGAGACATGGTGGAATTTTGTGCTCATCGCGCTAGGAAAGCATTTTCCATTGCTTCTTCTTGGCCATACTTAAGAAAACATATTTCTTCATGGACAAAAGAAGAGGTTGATTTCTCACATAATTAGAAGTGATGACTGTGGAGCAGTAGTATTAGAATTTTAAGATCTAAGGAAGAAAGACAAGTCTTGTGCAATAATTGGCATTTTGACTCGCTGCTGTCCCTGTGTCATTTCATAATTATCAGAAGGTAGAGGCCTTTTTATTGATTGCGACAATTAAGGCATTTTCTGAAGCCAGTTGCAAAGAGCACACGTATTAGAATCTCCAGTAGACCTTACTCAAATTGTGGGGTTTAAGGTTCCACATAACTAACTGAATTAGACACGATAAGAGCTGGGCGTATGTTAAATTCATGCATCAACATTTTAAATGAGGTCTCTCAAATTCTTTTTGCTTACTAAAGTCAGGAAATCATTTGTATCACATTCCGAGTGTAGTATAATAAAGGAGTGTCGTCGAAGCATTGGTGTTAACTGGAGAAGATTGGTTCAAAACTGGCAATCAGAAACCTGATTACCTCTTTAAGTGTCTCCCTGATGAGAATCCTCCTTCCCAGACAGAATCATGGAAGCCAAGAATCAAAGGCCCATGATCTCATGTTGCCACCAGCCTCCTCACCTAAATGCTCTCTGGAAAGTCCTGAATAGGAAGCCATCTTGTCCTTGACCTACCATACTATACTCTTGAGAGAAATGGGACCTGAGGGGCACTGAAAATGGACACAGGAGAATCCTCTAAGACATAACTTTTAACTGTCCATGATTTTCTTCAGAGCATTCTTCATCCACTGATGTCAAGAATTGCAATGAATAGCTTATCACACTAAAATGTATCTATCTGGTTCCACCTGAATTCTGATCTGAAATCAACAAATATGACATTAAGTCACTGATATAAGAAGAAAAGTTACCTGCAAAATTTATACAGTAAGATCAAAAAACCCGATGTATAAATCACTGGGAAAGCTTTATGAAACGGACTCTGTAACTAAGACCAATAGGTATTTGAAAACTTATAGTTATGAAACATTTGACATGTTTAAACTATTATTCTAAAAACACGGTGTGTATCAACTCATTTATTATTAACAACCACCCTATGTTACTTCCTTATGTTACAACTGTTATAGATGGGTTAAATAATTTTCCAGAGTAACACAGACTGTATGTATGTAAAATCATGCCTTCTCATTTTGACTCAAAAACCCATACTACACAATATGATCTACATACCACAAAAAATTCTGCATGCTCTGTGTGGTGATGCACTCCTTTAATACCACACTTGGGGGCGGGGAGGCAGGAATATTTCTGTGAATTTGACCAGCGTGGTCTGCATAGTTTGTTCCAGGCAAGTTAGGACTACACAGTGAGACCCTGTCTCAAGGGGGCAGGTAGTTGTAAGTATCCATAGGATCAAAAAGTATGTTTGGAGAGTCTTATCCTTGTGAGCCTTCATAAAGTCATAATGAAAAAAGTTAGGATGAATTCTGAGTTTTATAGAAAGTTAAACTATAATTTTTTTCTATGGTGGAAGCAACAGAATTCATCAAAAATGTATCAGGGCCATGAATCCATGGTTCTGCACCTGTTGCCGATACCTGTTAACTAGCCAATAAAAATCATATTTTAAAAAATACTTTAAGTATGTGTGTGTCTGTACATGTCTGTGTGTTCTTAAGTGTGTGCATGTCTGTGTGTGCATATGTGTGTACATGTGTGTGCATATGTGTGTACATGTGTGTGCATGTCTGTGCGCATGTGTGTGTATGTTTGTATGTCTGTGTTTGATGTCTGTGTGTGTGCATGTTTGTGTGCATGTGTGTGTCTGTACATGCATGCACGCGCAGAGTAAGAGAACAATTTTCGAGTGTCAATCCTCTCTTTCTACCAAATGGTGCAAGTCCTGGAGAGCCAACACAGGTCTTCTAGCTTGGCAGAAAACACTCTAACCCACTGAGTCATCTCATGGGCCCTAAAAACTCACAATTTATACCTCACTGCATACACAGTTACATGCTCAGTGTTTCTACTACCCAAAAAAGAGAGAAGTAAATCTATAACATGACTGAAATTCAAGGAAGAAATATTGAACTACCTTATTAAGATGTGTACTGTCTTTTTTGACTTATCAAAGCATACATTTGCATTATATTAATATATTTGTTATGAATAAGTCACAACTGTGCTTAAGGAAGTTCATCAAAATCATTACTATTAACTCTGATAGTTAGTCTGAATTATTATGCTATAAAAGCAAACATATGTTAAAATGCTCTCTAAATCAATCTTTTTTCACTAATAGTTTGTAAGTGATCTCTAATGTCAACAAATTTATTACAGTTCTTTTGTATTTTAAAGCTTTTCTCTTCACCTTTTTTTCACTGAGTCTTGAGCTGAGATGTTTAGAAACTGTATGCAGCATAAGCAACTCTATACACCACCCACACTGCTACATGTGTGTGTGTGCGTCTGTACACAATATTTGCTTCCAGTATGCAGTTCTAGCTTCAACACTCTATTTTAAACGGTTTTGTGATATAGTCAAAAATGGTGCAGCATTCTCTAAAGATGCTGTGTTTACTTTCCTCTTCCTTTCATTCTTTTTGTTTGTTTTTGTTTTCTTTTTTTGTCTCATTTCATGTGGTTTTATCCCATTCTTTCTACATTCTTTCTACTCGATCTACTCTGATTTCTTCATTCCTCTTACACACTTAATTGAATGCACCCTATCGTTTGTGAACCCGTCATAAGTGCTCTTGCAGAATCAATGTATTTGCCTCTTTTATTCTGACAATTGTTTCATTAGGTCCTTGATGATTTATTATGTGTACATGGATCACCTTGTAAAGTTCTCGCCATGCAAACATGAAAACTTGGGCTCAATCCCTAGAATCCATGTAGGAACATCGTGCATGGTGGTGTGTGCGTTCTATCCGGACACTGATTGGGTAAGACAGGCATCTCCCTGGGGCTCACTGGACATCTATTCTTGCATACTCACTTCAGGCCAATAAGAGACCCTGTCTCAAGACACAAGGTGGCTGACTTCTGTGAAGCATTGACCTCTGGCCCCTACAAGCATACAAACATTGGAATACACACCCATACATACATATATACAAATGTACACACACATAAATAAGTACATAATTTTTCTTTAATTTTGATTCTTACATCTCCTCTCATAATATTTAGCATTGAGTCAGGACTTAGTTAATGTTGTTGATGGAAAATGAATTCTATTTTAGTCATGAAATAGACTTTTGATTAATATATGTTTGTTATAGTTAATGATTTGTACTACATTGTGCACTTCTTTGTGCACATTATTTTAGTTTTTTTCTTACAGTCACTTTACCAAATATTGCTGTCTTGATTTTACAAAGAGATGAGACTCAAAAGAAATAAAGAATACACCCATATCTCATAAATCATAAATCATAGAAATTTAAACATCTGCTGTAAGCCGTACTTGCAACTCTACACCATATGTCTACACATGAACTATCCATCAAGGATGAATGCGTATTCCCTTTCTAGAATTAAAAGTCACCACTATGGCAATGTCTGGTTCAAAATAATTGGTATGGTAAGATAGGTAGCCCATGTCTACCTCCAAAAGTTTGTATCTATTCATAAACGTCACCTTCCCAGAAGACTTCAGAAGATGGTATGCAAAATAACAGAACTCATATCACTTGGCATGTCATTATCAAAGCACTCACATGTAATAACTGCACTTTAAATGAAAAAGAATTTATCCATCATACTATGTCAGCAGGTCTCAGATTAAACAAACAAATGCATTCATAATTATGAAAATTAACTAGGACTAATTTTAAGGCATGCTAAGTTGAAGAGTACAAGGACTCATTTTTTTGAAACAATTACAAATATAGAGAAATTAGAAAAAAGACTCTTGATCATCCTCCCGTAGAGTAATATTTTACTTTGTAAAGAGAGTTGCCTACTCTGTATAGGCATTTCAAAGATAATTTCATTTATATGCATCTTCACAAGAAAAATGTTAAAATAGAACTCCAGCAGCAGTTACACACTATGGACTGCGATGCCTATTTCAGTAAATGTATTGTGCAGATAGGCCCTCCTTAGAATCCATTTCGGCTGCTGTAAAATTGCCAATCTGTTTGGAAAAATAAATCTCAGTTATTGTATTTGCAGCTGGTGGCTGGCAGTGCTCATGATCCTGCTTTCTTTAATGTCTATGATTAAATCACTAGAGGTTATTCACACCCCAGACTGTCTTCTGCCTTTTCAGCATGAGCTGTGTCCTCTCAACGATTATAGTGGGGGCAAAGAGTGACCTCCTGATATGAAGAGCCACAGATTTGGAGATAACACGGAAGGATTTCTCTAGGGTACTTTATCTATTCCTGGTTAGATGATAAAGTGATTCATAAACAAAACTGTGGAGCTGGGTGCAGTAACTTATACCTGTAGTCTCAGCACATAGGAGGAGGGATTAGAAGGATAGCCTGAGCTATGGGGAACAGTTGGTCTCCAAACAAACAAGTAAACAAAAGGAAAGAAAATATTTGTAAGTAACAGTATTCATAATTAAATAAAATTTTATAAATGACCTAAATATGTTCTGTTATTCTGAGGGTATTCAAGAATACAATTGTCTCATCGACATGATGTCCTGTTATAGTTTATAGGAAACTGGTTTATCTCTTTGTCATTGTCTAGTTGATATAAAATATGATCAAGGATACTGGTTTTCCTTTAAATATCAAATATTGAAAGCTATTTCTTTGCCATACATGATATGTTTCGACACCCAGTGTTTCCAATCCTGTTTACTAGTCTCGTAATGTCTTTCTGCTTGTATGGGAAAAAGTTCACAAAAGAGTAACTCCTCCCTAATGAAGAATAATGTTTATGAAGTAAATCCATTTCCAACCCTTTTAATCTTGTGTGTCAGTTTAATTGATCTTTTATTTCTTAAGGAAAATGCAAACATAATTTTCATTACCTTGGGCAATGGAAGATAGATCAAAATTATTTCACAGAACTGTCTTTTATGATTTGGGGAAAGTATATAAGTGACATGCAGATTATATGGTTCACTTTGCCAGTACTTTAAAAGTGAAATGGCCACAGTGTGGAAAAATCTAATTCATTGTACTTGTGATTTGTGAGCAAACGTGGAGTAATGCACACAGAAAGAGCCATCTGTAAAATGTCTGATTGACCACAGTGACATCTTCTATAATTGGTGATTTAAAAGTTCCCTAAATCTTGTGTACTAAAGCCTTATTCCCCAGAGTTCTGCAATTAACCAGAGATGGTATCCCTAAGAAGTAGACCCAGAAGGAAAATTTAGGTTGTTGCAGGCATGTTTTTAAAGAAAACAGCGGGACCCTGTTCTCCTGTTTCTCATCCACTTAGTGACACCAATAAGCTTCCCTACCACTAAGCTGTTATGACATGACCCCAAGTCGCATGTAATGGATTTAACTGACCACGTACTAAAACCTAGAAACTTGTAATTAAAATAAACCTTTCTTCTTTATAAGCTGATTAGCTCAAGGATTTGTTAAAATATGACATTCATTTCACAGCTTTTAATTTCTATGCCTGATACTGTCAGCAGTATACCTGATATAGACTAAGTTTTTTAAAAAAAGAAATATTTGTTTTGGCTCACAGTTTTGGGAGCATTCATCCATGTTCATTTAGTCCCACTGTTCCTGGGCCATAACAAGGTTGAATGCCATGGTTAGAAGAATGAGGAGAACAGAGTGGTTCCACTGAAAGGGATCAGGAGGCAGAAACAGAGAAAGAAAGCTGGCCATAATAAGCACCATTAGATAGAGCACCCCATAAATAGCATAATTCCAACTGCGTCCCACCTCCTAAAGTTTCTGCTGACTCCAAACAACCGCAACAGTCTGTATTGTAATGTCTCTATGGCCTCTTTCTCATAATATTTTTACTGTTATAATATAATTGCATGATTCCTCCCTTCTCTTTCTTCTCGATAATCATCCCCACGTACCTCCTTTGCTCTCTCTCTCAAGTCCATGGCCTCCTTTTCTTTATTTGCATAATGGACACCAAATGAAGAATTCAGAGGAGGTTTCACTTGATTGATGTCAAGGTTTGATTTGATTGTCATATGCATCTATTTTTAAACTTCCTGTGAAATCCAGATGTGTTTCCACGGATGCTCTGTGCATGTATATGAATATGGGTATGTTTTTGGTGAAATATTATTTTTAGGAGGCCCAAAAGGCTTCCTAAGGTTACTTTGCAAACAGTAGCTTGTTTTTCTTGCTGTGTAATTGGTTCATTTGCCACTACACAATCACTGCTTCAGCTGATGACAGAAAAAGAAGTTCTAGCGTAAAACATATGAGCACTTCCCTATCATATTATTTAAAAAGATTGACAAGAAAATCAAGAGGAAGTAAAATGCCCCCAATCAGGAATAAAATAATAGAGGAAATACACATGCTCTGAGAGCATTGTAGAGTTGGCAATTTCAGCTTGAGGGCCATGCGTATATTTGGTGTCATTTTTGTAGCAGCCGCTAGGTACTCACTCCTAATTTAGTTTCTTTACTGACAGTACCAGGCTACACAAGTGCCCCATGCTGAGTCTTTTTATACCCCAACTTGCACCAATTCTTGGCAACATCAGTTACAGGTAGCACCAGGCCATGTCTGTGATGAAAATGCTGCTCTTGGGTGTTGTCTCACACAGATTCCACCAGCTTCTTAGGTAAGGAAATCCTAGGACAGGGTTACTCAGCTGCAAATAATGGGTTGACTATAATTCCGAAACCCTAAACTCAAGATTAAATGGGCCAACATGCAGAGGATTCTGTGTCTGTACCTAGTTTCTTTGCATTTTCTCTCTATGTAGTCCTATGGTGATTAACTTCTAGCAAAATATTGGACCTACAATATGTTTTCAATGGATATTAGTATGTCTATTAGTTATAGAAGTTGTCTTAGTTCTCCTATTGGATGTAAGGAGAAAGCATGAGCATAGAAAATGCAAACCCCACACCCACAGAGACACACTTCCTCCAACAATGCCACACCTACTCCAACAAGGCCGCACCCCTTGGTACTGCCACTCTCTGTGAGTTTATGGGGGCCAATTACATTCAAACTACCACAGAAGTATTTGATTAGTTGCTGATTTTCACACAGCATTCAATGATGAATTTGGTTAGAATTTGAGAGTTGTTCTTAGTGCCTGGGTATTTATTTTCTTTCTCCATTGATTTGGTTTCTAGAGACAAATTATTTTTTAATGATATTTCTTAATCTGAGTAATAGTTATATTTAATTTCTCATTATATATACATATATATTATGATTACCTTAAAGTATCCTCTTAGGGAGGGAAGGAGGGACGGAGGGAAGAGGGAGGAAGGAAAGGAAAGGAAGGAAGAAAGAAAGCTAAACAGAGTAAAATAAAAATCTCTTTAAGAAGAGCGTGGGCTGTGTTGGGCCCGTGGCGGAATTTCACCCAGCAGCAGACACTGTTTTGATCTGAGAGCGGATTGTGGAACTCCAGAGGGAGGCTTCCAAGAAAGAGAGAAAACAGCCCCTTTCAAGTTGGATACAGGAAGACTCATTCTGAGACCTGAACGGAGAAGGGCCAAGAACAGAGACATGTACATGAGGTGGAAGGCCTCACTCCACCAGACGTGAAGACCTACCATGAGCCATGCACACAGGAGAACGGGCCGGTGACATGGGCCCCAAACGCTTGGGAATTTTATCTATGACAGAACTGCTCTCTCAGTACCATAAAGAGGGAAGATCTTCTCCACCGGTGACACTTAGCCAAGTGGATATGGGAGTGGGACACTTACCTCACACCAAGAACAAAGCCCATTCTAATAAAGGGCACATCAAAGCGACCACGACATTGCTGGACAATTACACCGAAGATGTCAACAGCCCAGAGGAAAGGGAGGATTTCTACACCAGGACCTCAGGGCAATTCCAAAAACAGCATCAAGGGACTCCATTTCACTGCCATTACCCCCTTGCTAAGGACTCTCCTGAGACACGTGGACACTTGTAAACAGCCAGGACAGACAGATGCCCAGCAGAAAGATGGACAGACGCTTGGCCAGGCATGCTACAAAGGAGATACTGAACCGGTGGTGAGCGTGAGGTGTTCAAGTCCATCGGGTCACCTGGAAATGTCTATCAGACTTTCGTCACCTGTCAGTCACCTACCAGATGGCCTTGAGTGAGTGAAGAGTCCTCACTGCCTTCAGAGGTGGTGATGAGAACGGCCTCTGGGGAGACTGGGAAAAAGATGTCTGCACCAAACCGCAGCTTCTGAATGTGTGCCCTGCGGGAATGCCCCGTGTTTCACCCAGGCAGGGTTATACTCCCACAGTGGCGCTGCATCTAGTAAGCCCACAGAACAGTTAAAAACCTGGACAAGTATCCCAAGGCACGCTTGTGGAGTAGAATGTGTTTGGTATGGAAAGTGAACTTGAGCAGTGTGCAGAGTGGACATGGATAACCTTCTGAATCAAAGCAGAGGAACCCAGCGTTGTGGCCCATGTCTTTAATCCCAGCAATTGGGAGGCAGAGGCAGGCTAGCCTGGTCTACAAACTGAATTTCTGGCCAGGTTGGATGACATAGTGAGCCCCTCTCTCAAAAAATATAAAAAAAAATAAAATCATGAATTTAAAAAATGAATCACCCTTATGGAGTTGGAGAGATGGCTCTGAGGTTAAGAGTTAAGAGACTGTTCTTCCAGAGGACCCAAGTTCAATTCCCAGCAACCACATGGTGGCTCACAATCATCTGTGATGAGATCTGGCACCCTCTTCTGGCATGCAGGCATCCATGCAGGTGGAACACTGTATACATAATAAATAAATGAATCTTTACCAAAAAAAAAAAGATATCCTCATAGCCATTTTATATCTATATCAGAAGACTGAAACCTGACTTTGGTTAAATAAAAAAATTGAGTCTTTCTGTAAAATAAACAAGGTACCCAGAGTTCACAATAAAAAATTTTAAGAAATATTGTCATTTGTAGCATCTGAGATAATTCCCTAGACTGCCAAAAATACTGATATGTTTCCTGCTTTATAGTCTAAGTAAGCTATGTTTTCTAAAAACAAATTGAGTGGAAATGATTTTCTTCTTAATTAATGTGATGGTTCCCTCTTTGTTCATTTATAGTAATTATGATATTATGTCCTGGCTCACAGGACTCTAACTGTACCATTTATTCCAGCTTCCTTGTCATCTTCTCCACCAAAGCCAGATTTTCATGTTTACCAAAGCTGTTGCTAATTTTGTGTCTACAAATGCTGTTATATTTGCCTTTCTCTCTCCTACTTCTATTATTAGCAATTTCTTCTTTTCCCTATTCTGTATAGCTTCATAGTCCCTTCTCTGATAGTCTCTTTGCGTCCCTCAGAAAAAGAGAGGGAGAATAAAAAGGAGAAGGAAAGAAAGAGAGAAGAGGGAGGGAGAGAGGAAGGGATGGAGAGAGAGAGAGAAATAGAGAGGAGAGAGAGGTATCCAGTGTTTCAGATGATTAAATATATCTTAGCTTGGTCCTTATTTGTTTGAATCTTTTGTCCTGAAGTTCTAAAGGACCCGTTCGCAACCTCTGAAACACCTTGTGTTCACGGAACACATTCATCTGTCTGCGGTGTGAGTGGGAAAACTTACTGAAGACACTAGACACATCATTACTGAGTGTAAAGAGATAATTCTAAGTCCAGTAGAAAACAAAGTTACAGATATATANAGAGAGAGAGAGAGACAGACAGACAGACAGACAGACAGACAGATAGATAGATAGATAGATATAGATATAGATAGATATATACACACACACTTAGATTCTCTGACTTTCTAAGAGCACAAGGAATTAATAGCAGAATAACAGCAGAATTAAATTCTATCTATGTCATTGTAGAACTCATTCTCATATATGAGAGTTGGGATGTTTGAATTTTAAAGAAAAAAGACCCTGAAGTTCGTAACTTCATTGTCCTTCGTTGTAGTAAGCTTGGCAAAATTGCTTTAATATGTTTAAAAAGTCCCAGATGATTATCTATAAAGATTTTAATCCAAGCTAGGAAAAGATTGGAACTCAGTAATATAAACTGTGAAAAAATTAAGCATATAACTGCAAGACAGATAATTTTATCAAATTTTGATAAAATATACTAATATTAATCAAAATTTCATTCCCCTTTCCTTTGCAAAACCCAACAAAAGAAAAATTCCTCATTTGACATAAGAGAACTAAATTTTAAAAATTGCTAACTTCAATTAAATTTAGGCTGCTCTTAAAATAGATATTTGTTCCTTCCACTGTGAATTGGAAAATCTTACCGAGGAGATACATTTGGTAACGGCTCGTGTTACAGTATAGCATGGTGAAATAGTGACCCTTGCAAGCTTAGAGCCCTATTTCAGCCCTTTCTCACTTTCTCAAACTCTGGTTACTTCCCAAATATTATCTTCCAGACTCTCAAAATTAACTAATTTATGTATGTGAAGGTTAAATTTAAAGCATCAACTTTTAAGGATCATTCTCAAATTATAACAGAGATCCTTTTTCCTTAAGCTAGCTCTTTGTGAAACAAAGGGACTCAAATTATTTGCAAATGGTTCATCTGCTTCTGTCCTGTCTCTGCACATTCTTCTTAGTCTTTATTAGCTTTCTGGGCTTCCAACAATTTCCCTCCTGCTCTCTGCCACCTCTATGCTCAGACTTAACTTCCGCAATAATTGTGGGTATTTTTTTTAAGCACACACACTCACTATCTCAACTACTAGCCACAATCAAAGCTCAACTAATCTTTAGCTTTTATGATAATGCTCAATCCTGCTTAGGTCAGAGGAAAAGCAAAACATAAGGCAAAGCAATTATTGCCATCTATGTTTTAAAGCATAAATATATATACATACACATATAAAACACATATTATATTTAAACATATAAGTATGCATATTTATATATGTTTTAAAATATTAATGACAGTAATTACTTTTACATATATATCATATATGTTTTAAAATATATATGTGTGTTGTATATTACATATACATAATTTGTGAATATCCATTTATAGATATTTCTGTAAAATATACAATGCATACTTTAGCATGCATACGAAGCTCTCATTTAGAACCTTATCCTAGAGATGTATTAACAACTTCATAAGTTTTAGTAGGTCATTTGATTTTGAAGCAAAAATATAAGTATTGGTTTGGCTATTATTGAGCCTATTTTAAAATTACAGAAATGAAAAATAAAGTTTAACAAATGTATATAAGACAAATTTTCATCACTAGACGCATAATGAGACAGTAAAGCTACGGTGTTTCAAAGCTAGAAAAAGAATACATACGTCATGTTGGTAGACAGATTTTTCTTCCCTGGGGGATGAGAAACACTTAAGCACAGACATGACTAAGTCACTATCAGTTGATAAAAATAAGTCAGCATCAGTGTCTAAGTCATTAAGAATAATGACAGTGAAGATAAAGATGATGATGACAGAAAAATGAAACCAAATATTTATCACACCGCCCAAACTGATACTAAATGTTTATTACAAAGATTGCCCTCCTGGTGTAAATAGGACAAGCAGATAGCTGTATGAAAATGAAAGGGAGGTCAAACCATTTCACTCTTTCCCAAACAGAGCCATTCTCTGATGACAGAGACTGCTACCCACCCTAAGGACCATAACAAAGAGACTGAGATGTGCAGTTTATGCTATCACCATGGAAACTTTTCTCAACCTGCATCATTGATCACATCCTAGACAGAGTTCGGAAATCCAGGCTTTCAAAATAATGCTGATGTACTCCTTGTGCCCTAGATCGAGAATGCCAACCTTATTTTTTTTTTAAAATTAGTCAGTATTTTGATGTGGGATTCTCCTCTGTATGCTATCATTATGTTTTATTACTATTGGTTAATAAAGACATTACCTTGGCCTATAGCAGTGCAGAATATAGCCAGGTTGGAAGAGATATATATAGAGAGAGTAGGCAGAGTCAGGGAGACGCTATGTGGCTGGTGAAGGAGACAAACATCCCAGAACTTTTACCTGTAGGCCACAGCCAAATAGTGACTTCACAAATTAATAGAAATGGGTTAATACAAAATGTAAGAGTTAGCTAGAAATATGCATAAGTTATTGGCCAAGCAGTGTTGTAATTCATATAGTTTCTGCTTTTATTATTCGGGTCTGGATGGCCAGGGAATGAATGAGCAGTCTCCCCCTACGGTTTCTGAATTATATTCCATAGTACCTATTTTCTTCAAGGTATGTTTTGATTGTTTTTCTAATATTTTAATATGTATTTTGGGTTGAATATCAGGGAATCTAGGAGTTGCCTAGAAATAAATGAGTGATATTGAATTGTCACTTTTTCAAAGAGTTTTCAATTTAAATTTAGTGATATAAACCTCTTCTCCTGTTTTAGAAAAGGGCTTCTGCATTTAAAATCTCTTTTTCACGTTCCCAAGTTCAAATAGTTATCCTCGGATGGAGACATTTATCTGTTCAATTCTCCGTGCCTTCACTGGAATTCTCCATTTTCCAAGAGCCCTCTGCATGAGAACGTTTCAATCATGTGACTTTACTACTATCTTAGTTTCATATTCAGAAATGTCTTGTGAGAGCTGGAGAGGTGGCTCAGCCGTTAGGAACACTTGCGGTTGCAGAGGTCCTGGGTTTGGTTCCCAGCACCCACATCATGGGAATTGACTGTAACTGTTGTTCCAGGTGTCAGATACCCACACTGACTCCTACAGTCACCAAACATACACAAGATATATATACCTGGAAGTGTATGTCATCTTTCATGACACATTTCCTATTTTCCCTCCATCCTCCTTTCCTTTCTGTCAGGTCTTTTCCACTACAAATGACTCCTCTGCTGAGCCAGGCACTCTCTTAGTGACTGAAGTATGAATTTGTCAGGAAACGCTGTTCTGACCAATACGATGTTTTCATTTATAGTGAAAAACTCAAAATTCCATACAACCCAGAGACTCACTGCTGAGGGGTTGGCAAGCGTCTGGGGGGAAACTCATTGCCTTCGCCTCCACGAACACATGTGCGTTCCCTTTCTTCTTCAGAGATTTGCCAGAAGGTAAAGTAGCAGACCAAATCACATGTCCCTTAAATTGAAGATTTATTCTTTATAATTCATAGGGCACCTGTTGCAGCCCGAAGCACATCTGTCAGTAATGACAGCACCCCAGATGCCTGTGCTCTGTGATATCATCATCTTGGCATCTAAATTATGAGAAATTCCTGGAAGGGCTTTTTAAGTAGAGAAAACAGCATGGATAAAGGCATGAAGGTGAACAATAATCAATTATGTAGTACTTACTAATTGTCAGGCAATGATCTACGTATGGACCATAAATTATCAAGTTAATCATCCTACCTTACCTAACAGAGGTACAGAGAGGCTGTGTGACCCATCCAAATTCAAGCAGCCAACAGACAAAACAGTCAGGTCGAGCCAGTACTCAAGAGCACTCTGGACACATTTAACCTTACATGTAAAATGGCCGATTGAGAGATCATTGAAAACCAGCATCTAGAGTTGAGAGGTCTTGGGTTGAATAACATATATAATATCATTAAAGGGGATAACAAAACAAAGGGCTTTGGAGGAGAACAAAAACAATTTAAGAAATGCTAAGCATGGGTTTTTACAGCATACGTCACTAGGAAGAGCTGATAAATAATGGAAAATAAAGAAATCCAGGACAGTAAGTCTGGGGATAATACTGTGGGAGTCAGATATGGCATATAAAAAGCCATGAAGAGAAGGAAATAGTTTAAAAAGGGTCCGTGAAGCGTAAAGATGACCCCTAGAGGCAGAAAACCATGAGGAGAAATGCTGCATCTTAGGGGGATGGAGGAAGGGGATCCAGGAAGACCATGAGCCATTTCAACATGAGAATAATAAATAAATAAAAACCTAGTGTTATAGAATTTGATGCTTCCCTGGAAATGTTTGTAAACAATCAACATTTGAAACTATGTTATCACTTGGCAGGATATGCATCCAGTGTTAATTACAAGAGGCAAAGGAATAGGTCAAATTTTAAAGACATTATCTTATATGGGACTTACTCTTAATTATATCTTCTTCTGAGTTAAAGGCAGACATTTCCTCTCATGCTTCAGATCCCCTAGTATTATTGGTTTTTTATAGCTTTATTTTATTATTAATTTTTATCATTATTATTAAAAATTTCCACCTCCTGCCACCCTCCCAATTCCCTCCCTCTCCCCTATCCCCCTCCCCCTCCATTTCCAGTCCAAATATCAGTCAGGGTTCCCTGCCCTGTGGGAAGACCAAGGTCCTCCCCCCTCCATCG
>LOEQ01000757.1:430407-443068 GCA_001685075.1 Bramus lutescens | reverse complement strand
CACACACACACACACACACACACACACACACACACACACACACACACCAGAGAGCAGAGGACGGCTTTGGGACCAGCCAGTATAGTACAAAGTATCCATCACTTTCCAGGATGCCGGTGAGGGAGTTACACTGAGATCTTCTAGGACATCTGATAAGTTCCTGAGCCTGGTTTCCCTGGCACTTTAATATACCCGTGCAGCCCTTTGGTTTCAATTCATGCCAGTAAATTTATAGGGCGGCTCGCTCTCTATTCTCAGGACTAAGTAAATCACTTACCTTCTGTGCTGGATGATGGTACCTGACAGAGTTGTGGTCATCATTCCCCCTCCAGTGGATTCAGGAGCTGCTTGTGAAATGCAACGTCCTAGCTTAATGTGCAGCCTGAAAAAAAAAACAAAACACTGTTTTATACAATATGCAATATGTTAAGGAAGACATAGGCATACATATTATCCTTCTAGAAAATTCTATGTTGAATTTAAAGTTGTTTGACTAGTACAAGTTATGAGGATTTTTAGGGCTATGTGTTCATTTAGTAAAAGTGGCTAACATTAGCGGAAAGAGACTTTATTCTGGTTTGATGACAGGATGCTGATTATTGGATGGGTCATTAAGAAACAAAAGTCACCATGTAATTTAGAATTAGAAACACGTAATTAGGAGTTTACAGGGCATTTAGAGTTAATCTTCATCATTTTCCAAATGAGAAAATGGAAGCAGAGAGGAGAAACTTAACAAAGAGTTAGTGAAAAACTTAAGAAATTACAGGCCGCATAGAAAGCTCCTGGTAGAAAATAGACAAGACTACTCCACGCATTGCTCATTCTCATCCCCAGTATTGCCGCTAAAGATGTCTTCTCACTCAGCGGGGCGAAGAAAAAGGAAGTGTGGACCATAGACATTAATACTCTCCTTTCCTGGATAGTGTGAGAGACAGGGTCAGAATCTCGTGGGCATTTCACATTCAGTCACAACTCAGCCTGTCAATCACACGGATTCAAAATGAAAGTAAGATACTTATTTTTAAAAAATCGATACATTTTCTTTCTAATTATGCAGTTAATAAGGACTCATTAACTTGTCAAGAATCAATTAATTTCTCATTAATGTAGCCTAGGTTAAAGGAGAGAGGAATGCAAAGTAGTCAATTCATCGTCTGACTTTTTCTGGATTCCTACTTGCCAGTGTTTAAAATTTTCATCTCCCAAACTGGAGTCCCACCTGCCTCATGGCTCAGTCTGTTGTTCGCATTAAGATGCAAATCATGTCATTCACATTGTAAGGTGGAGTCAAACACTTCTGCAGGGGATGGGCAAGTGTGATGAAGAATTCTATGGGTGATTTGGGGGTGCAAACACACGGACTGCTGGTTCTTTATCTCACCATCTCAGAAGAAGCTGTCTTCAAGCAACTGTACTCTTTCTGTGCTACAGCAGTAGATTGGTTTGTTACCGCTAAAAAGAATCAGTTAGCTGCAGTCACACCACTTGGTCCAGGATCAACAGGCACAGTCCATCCTTGAGCTATGCTACCAAAGATCGAAAATGTGTTTTGGTCAAGATTTTACTTGCTGCTCTTTGAACTGGCCTCTACTGCTAAAGAGAGAAAGGTGATTTCTATGGGGCAGAGGGTGAGAATTCCAATTTCATTTAGTTTTAATGTACAACCAGGGAAGCAGGAAACTATCTTCAAACCCGCTGCGGTGAATTGCCTTCATCTCCATCGTGGTGTGACGGTACACTTTATACAGAGTACACACTTAGTTCTCAGGCTTCTCTTCATATCAGATGCTCAGAACTCATTATCAGCTGTGGATCCTGGCTCCAGAACTGACCTATTTACTGCATAAAATATCTTTGCTGTCTCAATTAGAGTTCCTAGAAAATAACAAGTTTGAAGCATGTCGTTGAAAGCCCAACTCTCTGAACCATCTTCATGTATCATTATTTTCACATTCAGAGTGTTAACTCATTTGAGAGAGTAATATAAATTTTCATAGTGGTGATTTTTTTTACATTTTGTTACTGTAGATGAATTGTTATCGCCCAAAATTTCAAATCCTTGGGGACTTTGTTCATTAATTGTTATTGTGTACATATTTGTATATCACAGGCATGGCAAACTGTAAATCTTACCACCTGTCTGGGTGAGGGAGATGGGAAAGAAGAAAAGCTTGCCATTTGTAAACAGCATGTGGGGGAGCAGCTAAGAAAGAAAGACAGACAGGCCTCATGACTCCGACTCCATAACAGTTTTCACCAGGAGCAGGTTTCCTGGCAAGGAAAGTCCAGTATTTCGTTAAAGAGTTAATTCCTCCACCCGACCCTTTAGCATAGCATCAGCATTCCTCAGTGGTGGTCTCTTGACAGAGTGACGGACCCGCCCATTTGAGATGTTGGATATCCACCTAGAGGTGGATTCAGTTCTTGTGGCCAGGAGGACATAGATCTTCCTTAAATGCCCTTCAATACTACAGTAACAAAGTTATCTACGACACCTCACACTCAAACAGACTTGCAAATTAGTAAGTAAAGCCAGTCCAGGATTTGGTTTCCCCAGCCCACATTTAGGACCTCGCAACCATCTGTAACTCCAGTGCCATGGGATTCAACACCCTCTTTTGACCTATAAAGTTATGCACATGCAGGCAGCATAACAGCATAAACACACACGCGCACATACACACACACACACACACACAGTCGTGCACGTGTGCGCACATAAAAAACATCTTGGAAAAAACAGGTTAAGAGTAAAAGGCAAATTTGCATACAAACAGATTCCAAATATGTGCAATAGATCTCCTGTCTTTAAGAGTGGGTTGCACATGGCATCTGCCTTAGGAAGGCACAGTACGGAAAAGAACAGCAAAGTAGAGCGAAAAGACACCAACCAGGTAAATGGGGTTAACCTCATCAGTTGTAATAGCAGGCATTCATTGCTACCTACTTGCTTAGATACATACATGCATACATACTTAAATTCATTCATAAGTACAACTGGTTCAATCTGCATAATGTTACTCGTATATGTGTTTTCATGACTGACTAATTGGTTTCTGGCAAATAGTTGGTATGCTCATCCTTTGGGAAGACTTTTACTTCTGATGGCAGATTCTGCAGTTGCCTGTAGTTCTTTATGTAGCTTAAGGCCTCTGTACTTTTGCCCATCCGTTTTGGCTTGTCTGTCGGTGTTGTCCTTGTTCCGAGCAGTCATGCTGGTGAGACTTTGTGGGTGTTGCTTCTGGCATTATTAGGAAAGCCAATCCCAGAGCACACTGCCTGATCCTGTCGCTCTTGCAGTCTCTCTGCCCTTTTTACGCAACGTTCCCTGAGCCTTAGGCATGAGAGGGCATTGTCATGGTATCCATTGGAATCAGGCTCCACAACTGTGAATTTTGATTGTTTGTGGTTTTCTGAAGCAGTTTCTGTTCATTGCAAAGAGAAGTTTCCTTGGAGAGCAGCAAGAACTACAGTTCTCTTAGCTATAAAGACACATATTCAGAATGCAGGTAGCGATTGAGGTGGTTGGTTGTAAATTCTCTTCAAAGATCCATGACTTTAATAACTCCAGGGGCAGTGAAATTTGTTGACAACTGGTATCAGTGAAAAAGAATTATGCTTTGAACAAATATTGTGTACAGTAAGATGGCTTCCTGTGAGAATACGGTTTTTTTTTTCAGGTATATTTTAGAAAGGCTCAATCTCTTGAGAATTTACCTTAGCGATTGATCTTGGATAAAAATTTCAGAATAATTAAAATATACAAATGAAAAAAATGCAAAACTATTTAAAATCTCTTTTGAGTATTGCAATGAAATGCAGATGTTTCATAATTCAATATTAGTATCAATATGGTTTATATGTGTATCAAATTATAAAACTTACGGTACTTGGTACTAATTTACCTGCTTTGATTGTGCACTACTGTTTGGGAACATTCATAGAACAGATGCTTGATATAAAATGATTTGCAAATGTTACTTTTTCTCCTTCCCCATCAATACACATTTGTGTATTTTCCCTGTTTCCTAGCCATGGTTAAGCTACATGCTTAATGATTCCATTCTTGTACCTTGCATTGCCGAAAAGAAAAAATAGGCCATTTTAATGTAGTTATATTTCCTTTGTTGTATGTTTGTCTCAACTTTGGATCAAATTGCATCAGTTTATAGCTCAGATTTTAGTAGCTGTCTACCTTCTATTTTTATTTATTACAGAATAGTTCTTCTATAGTCTGCCTTGTCTACATCCAGTAGAAAAGCATGTGTGTACTCAGACAGCATACACAGTCTCTTCCATCTTAAGATTTATGAGGAGCATTGTACCTGTGATCTACAAGAGGACACAGAACATCCTGAAATACAGGCAGCCTTTCAAATTCAAGAATTTGTTAGTAGTTGGGAAAGACTGTGCTTGACAAAGAAGAAAATCTGCTTTTTGAAAGGCGCAGTGACCAGGAGTGCATCCTTCCCACCTCAGTCCATTAGATAAGAGAAGTCAGGAGGGAGAACAATGGCCATAATACCTTTATTAACTTTCAAATAAACTTTAATATACACCTATCACTAATAGCCAATATCAAAGGTCCTGACTAACACGTAAAACCTAATGAATATGAACCATCTTTCAGTTATATTAGTCTTCAGCAAAACTGCTTTCTCATGTGATAAACCTGATACATAGAATTTATGAGTGGGTTCTTTTTTGAAGGCTCTTAAGATGGTGGTTTAAAAAGTCAAAATACATTCTTCTATAGATTGCATTTTAAAATAGATAGATAAAGTCAGATAGAGATAATGGTGTTTAATTATACTTATTAACCTTATTTAGTGTTCTTGATTAGCTCTTTGTTGTATGAAATGTAATAATATTAAAATTTGGAAACAAAGAGGAAAAATAAAGCTTCTTGCAAGTAGCTTAACCTAATGCTTTGTTATCACTGACATGATTATGAGTTAATTAAATTTAAATCATTTCACAAATTTCATAACTTAGTTTGTTCACCTAATATTTTACAAGTACAGAATCTATATTATTTTTGGATTTATGTAACAAACTAACAAGGCATGACCTAACATAGTTTATTAAAAGTCAGTTGTAGGATCCTTCTGCTTACTTCAATTGCCCAGATTTTCACTGGATTACTTGGTTTATTAGCTCTTAATGTTTTTGAGTTCCTTGTGTATTCTAGAAATTAATCCCCTCTCAAATAAACAGCAAGCAAAAATGTAATCTCATTCTATAGAATATCATCTCCCTCTGCCAGATGCTCCCTTTGCTGTGCAGAGCGTTCTAATTAAATGCAATTGCATTTGCCAGTTCTTCAAATCATCAATGCAGCTGTTACAGTCCTTTCAGAAAGTCTTTGTCTATGCATTTGTCTTGTGCTCTAACAGCTTCAAAAACATCATGAAGAAAATAAACCTCCACAAATGGCAGTGGGGTTTGTGATGTGGTGGTTTGAATATAATTTGCCCCCATTAGCTCAAAGGGTGTGGCACTTTTAGGAGTAAGGCTTTGTTGGAGTGAGTGTGACAGGTTGGACAAAGTTTCTCACTATGGGGGCAGGCTTTGTAGTTTCCTATGCTCAGGATACCACCCAGTGTCTCAGTTGACTTCTTGCTGCCTGTGAGATGTATAACTCTCAGTTATGTCTTTCTGCACGTGGCCACGTTCCCAGTCATGATAACCATGGATTGAAGCTCTGATACTGTGAGTGAGCCTCCCTAGCTAAATGTTTTCATTGTAAGAATTGCTGTGGTCATGCGTGGTGTCTCTTTGCAGCAATAGAAACCTTAACTAAGACACAAGTTGGTACCAGGAGTGGGCTGTTGCTGTGATGGGCCTGGCCATGCTTTTCTCAGGAGAAATTTAGACTTTGGTACTTTGGGTTAGGAATGCTTGAAGCGATGCTTAAAGGGTGGTACTAGCAAGAGCATTGAAGACAGTGGTGCTGAGTATGATTTGATAAACTATGGAGATCAAGAGGTTGCAGAAGGGAAGAATTTTAGTATGTTGCCTAAAGATTGTTCTTGTGATATTTGGTGAAGAATGTGCTGCTTTTGCTGTAAAGAAAATAAAGCTGAGTGGAATTGGAAATCTGAAGGGCATCTTGACATCAGACATGGAGATGCAGAGTTTGAAGTTTTCCCAGATGATTTTTGGTCTTGCTTTGGTCCTGTATTTTCTTGCTATGTTCCCTTCCCTGCATTTTGGAATAGTAAAATATATCCTGTGCCATTATGTGTTGGAAGTATATGATCTACTTTTTGATTATGATTTTTACAGATGATTACAGTTAATAGATAACATGAATCCCAGAAGAGACTTTGAATTTTGAACTTTGAAACATTGTTGAGATTATGATAGACTATGGAAACTTTTGAAGTTGGACTAAGTGAATTTTGTATTATGATATTGTTACAAGCTCATGGGGGACAAGGCATGGAATGTGTTTGAATAAAGTGTTACCCCATAATCTCATAGGGAGTGGCACTATTAGGCAGTGTGGTTTGTTGGAATACGGATACATTGTTGGAGGAAGTATGTCACTGTGGGGGGGGGGATGTCTTTGAGGTTTCCTATACTCAGGATATTGCCAGTGTCTCAGCTGACTTCCTGTCACCTGCAAATGTAGGAATAACAGCCATGTCTGCCTGCAAGTCACCATGCGCTCACCATGATGATAATGGACTAAACCTCTGAAACTGCAAGGGAGGCACCCCAAATAAATGCTTTCTTTGTACGAGTTTCTGTAGTCATGGCGTCTTTCACAGCATTAGAGAGGCCTAACTAATACAGCCAGTGTGGAGGAAACAGAAAATATGTATTTTACAATCCTGGAGGGAATGCAAACTAGTGTGGTCACCATGAAAATCAGTGTGGAAGTTCTCCATAAGTAAAAATAGAATATGATACATCCATATCATAAAAAATAGTGCTGTTTGTGATTCCGTTGTAATTTTGTCCCCATTCTTCCTGCTAAGGAAACAGTAAAGCTTATAACAACTCGTCTTGTTTCTTTGATCCTTCACATCCTCTCTGTCTTCCCTCATGCTCCTCTTTTCCTTTCTATAAGTTACAGTGTAATTGAGCTCTTCTTTTTCTCTACCTGGGGTTCCTTGAAACTCCTGATTCTGCAAATTAGTGTGTATGGAATTTCTTTCAACCCAGTAGAGAATGTTTTAATCCATTATTTGTTCAAATATACCATCTCTTTGTTGTTTACTGTTTATCATCCTCTGGAACCTTAACAACATATACATTGAACCAGCTGTGACCATTCCAAATTTCTGAATGATTGTTCATTTTTTACAATCATTTTCTTCTTATATTTGAAATACAATTAATATCAGTACACTGTCAGGTTTGTTGATCTTTCTGCCAGATCTAATCCTATATACAGTTAGTGGAATTATTTTTAATTGTAATTTTCAGTCATTTTACATTCCTATCCCTGTCTGCTCAGTCAGTAAGACTGTGTTTGGTTTGGTTTGCTGTAAGACTATTTATACCAGCTGATTTAATTCTATGTCCAGCATCTAAATTTCTTTAGATGAACGTCTATTTACTGTATTTTTCTTCTCATGAATATGGGTCATTAGTCATTTATGTACTTAGTACTTTTTGCTGGAACTGGCCATTTTAAAAACTATTTCATAGTGACAAGGTGCAGTCTTCTGTCATTTTTAGAACTGCTGTGTATTTGGTATGTTCTGGTTGGTAATGAGGTTACTTAAGCCCAGACTGTGTTTGTCTCCTCGTGGTGTGTAGCAGCAATGTCACTGTCAAGTTCATTCAAGGCCAAACTACTGCTTTTTTAATTTGGTGCCTTGAGGGTATCAACTGAGCCCATATTGTTTGTTTCTTCCAAGGTAATCGATGGTGGTGACATGCTGATTTAGAGACATTCTCTAAGAGGCTTTGAGAAGGCTCACAAGATGTTGCTTTCCATAGTGGGGAGAAGGCAGACCCTACCCTTACAGTCTGACATGGTATCTTAGCATGCACACATACTTGGGGCTTTCGATATAATACCAGTCTAAATAAATAATTCATGTTTTAATATCTTTACTTGGAAGTTTATTTTGAAATTAAAGTTCATGATGATATTTTAGCAACCTTACATGCCTATATATTCCTGTCTTTTCTTCCCCAAAATTAGCAGTTATTTTCATAATCTAACACATTTCATTATGTTGGATTATGTTTATATTCTTGATAATGGTTGCTGTCATTATAAATCAAATCTTTTTTTTACTATATTTCATATGTGACCATTCTTATAAAAAGATATTAGGCTTTCATTGTTGTGTTAGTAACTATGTCCCTCGATTTATTATAATTGCTTTTGAGCTGACTCTTTCCTGCTTTCACAATAGGCAGTGATTATCTGGCAATAATTAATGATGTCTTTTATACGGCATGTAATTATATCATTGCATTTACGCTTTGGGCATTTGCTCCTTGGCTCTCTTCTGCATTTGAAATGGTTCCCACATCTACCCTGTCACCCCCACCACAAAGGAGCTCATACTGGTGTTCATGACTTCACAGAGGAGATTTGCCTTGCACGCCACAGAGTATACGCAGCATGTATTCTCCCTACACGTGTCTCTGAGCACTGTCACGTAGACTACCAAGTGTAGACACGCAGTTGCCCACAGACATCCCTGGGCTCACACTCTTGTTTCTCACCAGCTCCTACTTTTAACGTCGTCTCTAAACCCTCCTTTTCTGTAAACTAAGCACCGCCGTACCGTGTTACAGGTGGTCGGTACAAAGGAGAAAATATTGTGCGTGTCACTAAGCAAGTTAAAAATATAAACAAGTCCCTGCCCCTCACCAGGCCCTGAACCTTGTCTGGACAGCACTGGCCTCCCATGCCCTCTGGCTCACCCCCATTCATACCAGCTCCGCTCTGTTGCCCAGGTAAGGTGAAGTTCCCCTCTCCTGAGTGCTGATGCTGGTGAGAGGGAGGGTCAGCTCTCCAGCTCTCCCAACTGCAGCAGGTGATGCATGGGTTACTGCCTGATGCATGGATTGAGTTAGTAATGGCAGCGCTGTGGTGCCCATCCTGGTGGTGACGATGAGGGAGAGCTGGTGGGCTGGTCAACCCAACTACCACCCAGACGCGGGCCAATAACCAGGGCTGAATTGGCCGACCCCAGCATGCACTCCATCTATGAACTCCTGTGGCATGGGAATGGGCGGCTCCTGCAGATCCAAAGCTGCAGGATCTCTGCATCACAGGGCAACAACGCGATATCCAAGAGGCATCCCGGTGAGAGTCCAGCACTGATTGCGTAGCAGAAACCAGAGGCCTCCAGCCAGCCCAAAGACCTATTGCAATGAACAGTTATAAATAATGATGTGTGGACTACAAAAGGGCACACTCGGCGACACACTGTGTCACACTACAGCTTCCACGATGAGATTCTTTTTCTTTTAAATTTTATTTAAGTTTAATTCTGTCTATTTAAAAAGGAAGGCTTTAACTTCAACATAGTAAAATTATATATACAAAACAGTTATCAACAAGAATTACAGTTATAATGTTTGGTCCACTTACATTTGGCAAATTAAGGAATATATTCTATAACCTATCCTATTTTGTGAGTCTGACCTTTTATATCTAATTTATCTTTTATCATAACTAAGGAAAACTACAATTATAACTATTTATCCTTCAACTCCATCAAAGGCCCCAGAAGGAAATAATATTACCTAAGTAAACAGGAAGAGCATTGTAATCAACTTCCAAAGTTCTAGAATTGACAGAGACATCTTACTGCCTGGACAGTCACCCAAAGTTGTTCTGTAGTGTTTCTGTCCCTTGATTTCTCTTTGAGTGGGACTGTTGTGCATTAGCAGATAGATGGTGGGCAGTAGAGGTGCTTGGTGAGTGCCTTCCTTGTTCTTACTCACTTTATGTTACTATTCTTTTAATTATAACACCTACCACCCTGTAGTTGTCATAGATTGCACATAGTCATTGGTGGTTTGTGCATTGCTAACTCATATTTGGACATTATATAAATTTTGATTCAAATCTGCTCATGAGAATTAAAATTCCACCACTGGAGTTATTTACATTCTAATTTATTTTTCTTATACCAACAAGTAAAAGTAAAGGGAATTTTTGTCTACTGAGTTCATGTTTTGGAATAAATTAATGGTGGTGTATTAATTAAGGAGGGGAAGAGGAAACCAAAGGTGTGTGATAACATACAGCCCAACATTGGCAGGTCCTCCAGACTCCTTCCATAGGAGGTAAGGATGAGTGTGGAATGTACACAGCCTTTAAGGAAATATAAGAGAAGTTTAGAAAAACTCAATGGTCTTAGAGAATATTAAGTCCTTTAACCCCACTGAAGAGATTGTTGCTTGAAAATGATGCTTCAGGGGATAGAGAGAGCGCCAGTAAAAGTCTGCCCAGATGAGCTCACATTTCATTCTTTCTGAAATGTCCATTTAATTCATGAAAGCTTTAAGAAGAGACCAGATGTAATTTGTTTTCACCATCAGGCAGATGAGTGACTGCAGAAAGTCCTGTATTGGGAGAGGAAAACTGAGCCAGGGTCCAAGAACCCTTGATGGTGAGGCACAAACTGAGGCCTCACACTGTGTCAGAGTAAAGTCTCTGCCATTCACTTCCTGGCTCCTCACTCTCAGCCTGCACTTGAGTCTTGGTCACATTCTCAGAGTTACTGTCCCCATGCTTTTCTTGCTCCTGTGTGCTGTGGGACAAGGGTCTGTACCCTGTCAATTGTATTTTAAATAGATGGTCATTGGCCAGTAGCCAGGCAGGAAGTAGAGGCGGGGCAACGAGAATTCTTGGAAGAAAGAAGTTTCAGTATGCAGTCATCACCCAGACATAGAGCAAGCAGATGTGACTGCCTCTCCCAAAAGAGGTACCAAGCCTCGTGGCTAACACAGATAGGAATTATGGGCTAATATAAGTTATAAGAGTTAATAAGAAGCCTGAGATACTAGGCTTCTCATTTTATAATAATTATAATTCTTGTAGACCTCTGTTTATAATTAATGTAGACATCGGTGTGATGCTTTGGGGCTGAACTACTGTGACACTGGGCAGGACAGAAACCCCAGTCATGAACTTGAGCACATGCTTCCAAAGTATTTCTCTGGAGGCCACAGTGACTCTTCCTCTAGACCTTGCTTCTCTACTCCAAGGCTGTTTCCAAGCTCTATTATGTCACAGGCATTTTTCAGTACCTGCCTCTTCCTACTCCTACAGTCTGTACCTGTGGGGTTTGTTGTTGTTGTTGTTGTTGTTTGGTTGGTTGGTTGGTTGGTTGGTTGGTTTAGTTTTGATTTTTTTAATAAACAGAAGGCAAAAGGAAGTCATGTATGTGTGATGTCTGTTTGGGATTTTTGTTTGTTTTGTGTTCCTCTTCATGTCACTTGATGGTTTAGAGAACCGGTCTCCACTGTCTCCAGTGGGGGAGGGAGAGGGTATGCATTGGTACCCCTGCTTGAGCTATATCCAACTGCGAAGCACAGAGCAAATCAAACAAGCAGAGTGCTGGCCAGACAGCAAGGGATTGGTCAGGAAAGAAGCCCACTACTAATGGACTAGCGTAAGGGCCAGACCAAGCAGGACAGCAGAGATGGCACTAAGAATCTTCAGTTCAGTAAGAGAGCGAGCAGATAAGAACTCTTTCTCTCCTTTGAAGGGTTCTAATTTACTAGTTTCTCCTTTGAAACTAAATTGTACAGTACTTCCTAAAGTGTCCGGCTTATTTCAGTTAACATGTCCTCAGATCAAAAATGCTCATATTTTTAAGGTTTACCTAACTTATTTGTGAAAATCTGACAATACAATTTGCTTTCTTCAGGGCAGGTTAGTTCATGCCCATCTGGTTAGGAGACTCACTCATTCACCAAAGTGCCCCTGCCTACAGGATTGGTTCTAGGACTAAACTTAGGCACTCCCTTCAGAGGCTGTATATCTGAAAGAAACACCGCAGTGCTACAGGACTCAATGCACAATTTCTAAAGAGTGCTAGCAGATTGTGAGAGCCCTCTGTGGACAAAGCACACACTGCACAAGCCTGTGACCTAGAGCTCAGATCTCCAAAACCCATGCAAAAGCTAGATGTGAGAGCCTGCATCTTCTGTCAGTGTGCCCAAAATGAGGGTGGCAGATATGAGAATCTCCAGCTTCCCACAGATCGACTGTACACAGAGTGAGGAACAACAGCTTCAAACAAGGTAGAAGACTGATACCTGAGCTTATCTTCTGACGTCCGCATGCAAACCAAGGGATGTATGGATTTGCGAACACACGTGTGTGCGGGCACGTGCGCGCACACACACACGCACACGCACAAAAGAAAGAAAGAATTTCTCATACACAAATAATAATAAAGACTGATGACAGAAGTACTAAATACTAAATAGCCAGGACAGAAACTTAGTGCGTAACAAATGACTTGTGTTGCTTGAGTCAATAATGATCACAGCTGTGCCAAAGATTCTGAATTCAAACCCAATTATCAATTTACTTTCCCCCTGTATCAGGATTAATGTATGAAAACTCACACATACCTAAACCAGGCTTTTTTCTTTTTCTTTTTCCTTTTTATTTATTTATTTACTTATTTATTTATTTATTTATTTATTTATTTATTTA
>LOEQ01000757.1:400729-417943 GCA_001685075.1 Bramus lutescens | reverse complement strand
GGAAGGAAGGAAGGAAGGAAGGAAGGAAGGAAGGAAGGAAAGAAGGAAAGAGAAAGGGGGGAGGGACGGAGGGACGGAGGGACAGAGGGAAAAGAAAAATGTAAATTCACAAGCTAGCCCAAATTTCAAACCCAAATGCTAAACTGAGGTTTATCAGCAGCTGACGGCCGCTAGGGGAGGAAACACATTTGTTTTGGGGGATGTGGTCACTGACTGGGAGGATGCCCATGCTCATTGGATGGGGCCACAGCTCTCCATATAGGGGTGTCGCTAACAGGACTTGGTGGGTCCTTGTTAAAAAGGCAGATATAAAGGAGGGAAGGTGACATGTTGAGAGGGGAGCTGGAGGAGAAAAATGAGCATTGATTTGAGCACGTTTCACCATGAAATTCGCAAAGAATAAATTAAAATGTGTATAGTAAAATAATAATTCAAGGGAAACCTGGTTTATCTGGCTTTTTGGCTTTGAAAACTAGTTGATTATGAAATAGATTAATTTTTATCAGAGTTATGGGAGCAAAATTTAAGTTACAACAGCTGTTTCTTCATCTTGCCCTACTCTGGCTGTTCAGCACGGTTTCAATTGGAGGTGCTGTAAATCTTGATTTCCCAAGGAGTGAGCCCATGTTTTCTTTCTCTGGGCTGTGGTGTCGCTTCTCACATAAGCCGCACTAACAGATGGGAAAATGGCCCATTCCTCCCATGTGTTGTGGCTATCGATTGTTTTCTTTTAAAAATGGAAGGTTAATGCTTTCGTTGAGTCTGCAGAAGAGATTCTGCTGAGAAGGGAAACTCATGTACAGTAGCTCAAATTCGAGAACAAACATCTAAGAAGTGAAGTGGTTAGGCCTCTACAAATAAAATTGAAGTTGAGTTTGAAACGGAGGGAAATTCATAGATTTTTTTTGTGGATCACAGAAGCATTTTGATGATTTACTCAAAACGTAAGAAATGACAATATCTTCGTTTTGAAGCATAAGACATAAGAAATATGGATATAATTGAAAATAATATTATGTAACATAAATTGCAATTACATATTACAAATATTAAAAATAAGGTTAATCGATCTTTCCTCATTTAAAGACTGTATTTTGTGAAGTTTACAAGCAGGAAATTACATCCTTTGCTTGTCTAACAGGACAACTTTTGAGAGTAGAGCTATAAAGCCTTTCCTAAACAAATTTACTCACAACTCATGAGAGATTCCCTCACTAAAGATAACTTAGTTGAGTCATTTGTTCTGATCCTGAGGGAGTGTCCCATGTGTTGATGCAAAAGGAAATTATACAAATGTCATCTTTATAATTGTTCCATGAAAAACCTCTATCTGGGCTCATACTCTGAGCTCAGACTAGTTATGACATTATCATCAGCTGCATTCTATTCTCCCACTTTCCCCTAACAACAACAACAACAAAAAACAAAACAAAAACAAAACAGGGTTTTTTTTGTAAACACTCGTTTACTCATTAAAAAAAACAACAGCTTTCTGCCTATTGTACAAATAACCTTGCTAAGTATTTTTGGAATAGGAAATTTACTAATAGAATTACTAGCAACAGTACTAGAAATCTAACACAAAAGAAGATAGAAAGAGTTGGATGGAAAGAAACTTTTTTTCTGAGAATCTGCTACACATATAAAAATGTATGCATTGTTAATTTTTGGCATTCAAATAATCCCGTGACAGAAACTTTCAAACTACTTGCTTCATTCAAAGAAAATGCTTTCACAGAGCTTTCACATCGTTTTTCATGGACAGCCAGGTGTTCCACTCCAGGGCAATTTGATTGCTAAGTCTCTGCTTATTTGAAGCTTCCACTTACTCTTTCTTTACCAAGCAGATGGTTCGTCTATATTAGCTAATTATAATAAAGAATAAAGTTTTATTTCTATTCCAAGATTTCATAAATTCACCTGCATGGTTGTCATCTAGTGGGATAAATGGCAAGCCACAAAAGCCCATGATATGGTAGAGGACTCATCCTGCCAAAACAAAGCATTATTGTGACAGCTGATTAAATATTAAGTTGTATTTTGTTTATGCTCACAAGGTAGCTTTCTTCTGTTGTTAAACCCAAGTTCATATGCTCATCATCCAAAAGCCAATGCTTTGGAGTGGAAGTCAGTAGAAAGGGAATAAATTTTATTCAAGGGCAATTTTGTAGAAGAGAATTGTCATAGTTCAGGTATACTTCAGGTGTTCTCTCTCTCTCTCTCTCTCTCTCTCTCTCTCCCATCTCCTCTGCTTTCCCCCTCCCTCTCCCTATTTCCCTCCCTCTCTTTCCTAAATAAGATATTACAACCATCTTCAGATTTCTGTGGCTAGTTCCTATAATTCTTTAGACATTATGTTATATTTCTGTAAATTAAACTTCACAGCAATTTATTTCTTGTGTTAATTGATACACAGACCATAAGAATAATGAGGGACACTTGTTCTGAGTCATTAAGAGTTAGCATCATGATTATATAACTGCTGATTTTATTTTAAATTTAAGAAAGTCAGGCAACGGGAAGGAAGAGAAACCGTGGAGAATGTTTTCTCTCCTTGGTACTTTCTGAGAATCTATCATTACAGAGTCAATATGAAAACAAAATAAAATGCCTTTACTTCAGTCATGGTGCTTGTATTCGTTACTTTTCTATTACTGTGACAGCACACCATGAACAAAACAACTTAGAAAGGAAAGATTTTATTTGGGCTTACAGTTCCAGAGGGATGAACACATTTTGGCAGGGAAGCCTGGCAGCCAGTGATAGGCTCAGATCTTCAAATAGCAAGCAGAAAGCAGAAAGAACCAACTGTAGATGAAGGTTTATACTCTCAAAGGCCACCCGCAGGCACATGCTCCCTCTCACAGAGCCACCCCTCCTAAGGTTCCCCAAGCAGTATTGCCAACTTTGGGCCAAGTATTCAAATATTTGAACCAATGGGACACATTCAAACCATCCCAGCGCTCATTTTGTGTGGAATGCTTTATGCTGTTGTTTGCTTTACTTTTCTAAGTCCACCTGCCTCAGATTCTTGCTTGCTAAATTAGTAACCATCACCTGTAAAGTAATCCAAAGGCTTATTCAAAGCAGTTAAAAAATTTAAGATTGTCATTAAATTATACTAATTTATATTAATTAAATATGCAGACAAATTTTAAAGACAAATATATTGCAAATACGAAATACTTTATCCTCCTCTATTTCTGCCTCTTTCCCTTCTTTTTTTCTTTCTTTCTTTCCTTTTCTCTGCCTTTCCTTTCTTTCCTCCTTCCTCTTTCTTCTTTCCTTCATTCCCGCTTACCTAAAAGCTCTTACTAGTCCAGTACATGACTTCATGGTACTGTGTTGTGTAACAATCTTTGTGAATCTATAGAGTAGAGTGAAAGGATTTTTAACTATTTTAAACTGAGATTTTAATTTCTCACCTTACTCTAGCATGGCATCTACTAGTTCCTGTATCCAATCAACAATGTTGTTGTCATATTTTGTACTTGTGAATGTGGTCCAGTGAGAGGCACTGAGCTCTGTATCAGACCTATCAGAAATAGTATGAAAACTCAAAGGAAGGCATGATGAGTCTGTTTTGTAATCTATGGCAAAAGCATCAACAAATCTGAAATTAATTGTCTAATATGCATGTTTCACCATCAATTGTGGTGTAGGAGGTCCTTCTGTCTATGTGTTGCTTTCATTGGTTAATTAATAAAGAACCTGCTTAGCCTGATAGGGCAGAACATAGGTAGTAGGGGTAGACAGAACAGAATGCTGGGAAGAAGGACAGTATGGCAGACGCCATGAATCTCCTGCCAGAGATGGACATAGGTTAGAATCTTGCCAGTAAGCCACAGTCACGTGGTGATACACAGATTTAATAGAAATGGGTTAATCAAAATGTGAGAGTTAGCCAATAAGAGGCTAGAGCTAATGGGCCAGGCAGTGATTTAATTAATACAATTTCTGTGTGATTATTTTGGGTGTAAGCTAGCCAGGCAGGACAGAACAAGGGGCCCTGCTCCCTACAACACAATTGTCTATATTTTTCTAGTGTTATGAAATATAAAATTGTTTCAAAGCTAAATGTACAAAGAATGTGTGCATATACTTATGCTTTTGTAGCTGTTTGTGTTATATGCATACAACTCTAAATCTCTCTGTTATATCTGTCATTTATCTAATAAATGACTTTGTTAATGTCTTCTTGTTTGTAATAAGTGACTCCAGAAACAAAGCTACTAACTTGAAGGTCCAATAACTATGTAATCAAAGGTTGGGCTGAAAAATAAACTTTAAGATGTTTGCTGTCTTTCTGGTTTTCTACTAGTACCTAAATGCCTTCTGTGATCAAATTTAAGATTTTTAAATATAAAGATATTATTAGGATTGTATTAAAAACTACTTTCTCACTAAATGCATCTAATAGTGTAATTCTGGAAAGCACTGCGGATGAATTTTTAGTGAGGCCTCCCAGATGCTAAATATATATTTCTGTCTTGTTCAGGAGAAACTCTAAATTAGAGGGAGGCAGAGGCAGACCACGTCAGAGGTGGATTCTCTGGATCTTTAACAATCAGCCTGTTTGTGGTCGCTGAAATGACGTCATCAGTGTCGTTTCATGAGTGCTTCGAAACCTGATATGGCTCTATTTATTGTCTGGCAAGAAGCCCATTCTCAGTCTCGGGCTGAGATATTGGAAGGGCCGGCGTTGAACAGAGTCCTCACTGCTGCGGCTGCTAAGGGTGCGGTGTTTGCAAAGGTGGCAAGCATGCATGCAGGCCCGACACGCTCTAATGCACTCTTTCTCTTGACTGTCACAATTATTCTGATCAAGGCTTCTCTACCGTACGAGCGGGGCCCAGAACACAAAAGAAAATGATTGGTCTTCTTAAAATGATCCAAATACATAAATGTTCTTTAAGAAAAGAGAATAGTTGGTCTACCCAGTGAGAGTTCTTGGAGATTGAGTTTTTGTCTGCGAGTGGCTATCAACTGGAGATAGCGTCTAGGTTTGGGATGGGGCATATGTCCGCTTCTTTCAGCTCTAGGACCCCATCATATTTTCAAATGAGCTGCACAAACACAATAGCTTAATCAAGAGCAGAAATACTTATAACAAAATTGACCTTAAATTTTTATCAATAAACCCATATCTATACCAGTGCAAATGTCTATAGCATATCAGCCTTTACACCCAACCTGCTTCTAAATCACACTGAGATCACCCTCTTCCCTTCCAGATCTATTGTGCTGGTCACCCCCATCCATTCCTTTTCCTCACTGGAAACCACCCAATTCCAAGACACCATGTGCAGCTGGCATTTAGAGAAGGCACCAAAAACTGAAGGGATAAATTTGAATAGTGGCTTTAAATTTAATATTATTTATCACTGTACTAAAAATCCATTAACTTGGACTCTCTAGGAATTTTCTCTTAGTAAAAATTGCTCTATTTTCCTGAGACCAACTGCTAATCCAAAATCAACAATACCTTCTTTTCTAGTTGCTGCCCTCCAATGTGGAAGACCTTTTTAAGTAGAACCACTGATCTCTCTGTTCTCCATCCCTTCTCCAAATTAGGACTGAGAAATCTTTCCATTTCCAAAATTACATTAAAATCTTAGGTAAGCAACCTGAACTGTAAAGCTGCCTCCATTAAGTACCTGCTAGAGATCACAGGGCTCAAGTAGACGAGCGGTTGCTTTTCCGTGTGCTGATCCATGCTTAAGTGCCAGGAAGGGGCTATGAGGGCGGCCATGCACACGGGGAAATGCTGGAATAATCTCTTCCTTAAGCTGCTCTGCAGGTTGATTTGTCCTTGGTACCCAGAGGCCCAGGGATTAAAGGCCTGTGCCCTGGTTGGTGCTACTGGGACATGGTAGAGCTCAGTGGGGGACAATTAATTGCTGGAGTGACTTGTTTGGCTTGGTTGTGTTCTCTCCGCAATGTTGTGCTTCTGTGATTCTGAAGCAAGAAGGCAGCTGATCATGGATTGAACATCTAAAACTATAAGCCAAATAACCTCTCCACTTTAACCAATTAATTATCTCAAGTAATTGTTATAATTCTGGAAAACTGACCAGGACACACTATAAAAAAAAGTTAGTTCCAACTGAATCATATTCTTATGAGCCAGAGATATATCCTTAAATTCTGAAAGCACATAAAAGTATGTCTTTTTATCTTGAGTGTGAAAATATCTCATAACTACATACAAAAAATGTGATCACAGTTTAAACTATTAACGATACAAGATAGATCCATTTTGAAGTATCTTGCTCATGTAAACAAATATATTATAAAACCAGAAATAATATCTACGGTGTATATAGCTGATAAATGCCTGATATCTCTTAAACGTTGAATAACTTCTATAAAAGAATAAGTACATATAAATATTACAATGAAATTATAGCCAAAATAATTAATAGATACTCGATTGAAGGCAAATACGAATGGGCAATGAAAATGTAAAACTATGTGTAACTAAGCTAAGACCATGTAAAGGTCCTACTGTGAAGTCTGAAGATCTGAGTTCAGTACAAACAGGTTGGCATCTGACCTCCAGATGTGTTCATGACACAACCACAAACATGCCACAGGCACACTATATAAACATCATTATAAGAAAATTTATAGGAACAAGGTCAACTATATTATTAATAAGAGAAATGCAAATTAAGACCCCAGATAGATAGATAGATAGATAGATAGATAGATAGATAGATAGAAAGATAGATGATAGATATAGTAGAATTTGTATAGAGGAATATATATTTTTAAACATATACATGTGTACATATTATATATACACACATATATGATCTTTGAATACTGCCTTTTTATAGTGTGTGGTATTTTCACCTTGTTTGTTTCAGTGTTATGTTTCATAACCCATGCACCTCTAGGACACACCCTGGCAGCATGTAAGTGCACCAAACTGGTACATGCTATGAACTAATATATTTCAGTAGAAAAGCCTTTGGTCTTCACTGTAGATTTTGATTTTCATGGTCGTTTATGTTTGTTAAGTGGATTAATAATAATAATATTGGAGGCTTCAAGTAAATCCTTTTGGAGAATCACTGCTAAGTAAGCAACACTAAGTTATGCTTTTTTGCTATTATAATTTCTGCCTTTGTCCCATTATTTTGTTGCTTTCTTCAAGACATTATAATAGAATGCAAAACTGTTTTTGTTGAGTACCTAGTCATAATAATGAAGTAATAAATACTAAAATACAATTTTTAAAATTTTATATTAAGCAATAATATTGGAGTTCTATGAGGCAATTATAGAAAGATTTCCAGCCATGTTATAATCATTTTGTTTTTAACAATAAAGCAAAATATCTATTTTTTTCTCCAACAAAATCTCACTTAGGAAAATTAAAGTTTAACCACTTCAGTCTGTGTGTTCTCAGGCTCATTGTTGAAGTTCAGTCTTTGTTAGTGAACAGTTAAAGTATCATGCACAATGTTCCACATCATAATGCGGGGGTGTAGTACCTTCACAGCACAAGCTTGCTTCACACAAGAGAAAGATGCAGAATCCCCTAACAGAAAACCAACTCCTAGAACATGTTTCTTGTGGAAAGGGTGGGAGGTGGGTCCTGATAGTGTGTGATTAGCCACAGAGGCCAACATTGCAAAGAAGTAAAATGAAGGGCTTTGGGCTTCCACAAAAGAAGTCGCAGCTATGAGTGCTAATTCTGGAAGGAAGTGACAATGTGAGTGTGCATCGCTGGAGTGTGCATCACTGGAAGGAAGTGACAGTGTGAGTGTGCATCACTGGAAAGAGAAATTGCAGTTGGGAGTGTGCACCACTGAAGGAAGAAGTTACAGCTGTGAGTGTGCATCACTGGAAGGCAGAAGGTGCAGTTGGGAGTGTGCTTCACTGGAAGGAAGAAGTTGCAGCTGTGAGTGTGCATCACTGGAAGGCAGAAGGTGCAGTTGGGAGTGTGCTTCACTGGAAGGAAGAAGTTRCAGYTGTGAGTGTGCATCACTGGAAGGCAGAAGGTGCAGTTGGGAGTGTGCTTCACTGGAAGGAAGAAGTTGCAGCTGTGAGTGTGCGTCACTGGGAGGAAGAAGTTGCAGCTGTGAGTGTGCATCACTGGAAGGAAGAAGAACGTCGACACTCACACGCAGTGACCCTCCTTCTTCATGCAGCTGTGAGTGTGCGTCACTGGAAGGAAGAAGTTGCAGCTGTGAGTGTGCTTCACTGGAAGAAAGTGACAGTGTGAGTGTGCATCACTGGAAGGCAGAAGGTGCAGTTGGGAGTGTGCACCACTGAAGGAAGAAGTTGCAGCTGTGAGTGTGCTTCACTGGAAAGAAGAAGTGACAGTGTGAGTGTGCATCACTGGAAGGCAGAAGGTGCAGTTGTGAGTGTGCTTCACTGGAAGGCAGAAGTTGTAGTTGGGAGTGTGCACCACTGGACAGATGGAGGAAACCCTGCTGTACAACAAAGCTGTCTACATGGCCACTGCTAAAGTGGGCAAAACCGTAGGGGAAAAGCAGCTTCAAACTCTAACCCTCTTTAATTTCAGTGATGATATCTGATGTTTCTGTCTGATCAAGAACAGCTGAGGTATCTGAAACAGACATAGGGAAGCATCACTCAGTGATTCGAAAGCATCTCTGAGGACCTGGTCTTTATTTGATTTTTATTCCAAACATTTTACCCGTATTTCTTATTTTTCTTTTGAAATAGGATCTCATTCTATAGCCCAGGTTGGCCTGGAACTTGCAGTAACCCTCCTTTGGTGGCCTCTTGTATGTTGGAACCACATGAATGAGCCTGCATATGTGTTTACATATGTGGTCATCAGTGAGTTACTCTAATTCTTTATACCCCCGCTTGTTATTTGTAAAATGGCCCAGGAAAAAAAAAACTGTACATTGTTAATTATGTGTATCAGCCTACACTAATAGTGACATTACTCTTTCTTCTACAATCCCAGGGGATCTACTCATCAAGCCCCCAGAGTAGGACAGGCACACAGTCTACTTATTAAATGAACAGGAAGCAATTAACATTATCATGAACCATGATGGTTATGAGGAAGTTTGTGGGCTGCACTGTGAAGATCCACAGTAATTCTGCACCAAGCACAGCTAAGATGTCATAATCTGCAAGGTTTTCACAGTTCAGATGTAAGTCAAGATGATCTATCAGTTGAGAGTTTTCATATAACACTGCGTCTTTTGATGCATACAGGAAAAGATAGATGAGAGAATAAAAGCATGATGCTTATGTACAATTCTCCAGATTCACCTCTTGAGACCTTGACTGAGTATTGTATCAATCTTAAAAATCAGAAGTTTCATCTTTTAAGAGGTGTGCTGCTGTTTGTGGTTGATAAGAATAGTAATTTGTTGAGGAAGGTTTAAGGAAAGCTCCATACCTTTGTTCTTGAAATTCTTAGTCGTTTTCATTTATGTACTTGAGGAAGGTCTGACACTGGATATGTCATCGGGCCAAGAGGTAAGTGCCTTTTCCAACTAAGCCATCTCACTGGCCCTGTCAACCATTTCTTTCCTCATACACAATGACCTTGAAACTTTCCATGTGGCACCTCTCACTCATTTATTTCTCCTTTCCCCACACCCAACTGCAAACCTACACCTACATACGTTGTTTCTGCAGCTCCACATGCCCGCTTCCATTTGACATTCCACTTAGTCCTTGTTGTGTCTGGAACGACCTACAGCATCCGTGAATTCTCAGTTGAGATGTGTGTATGATGTGTGCATGTGTCCAAACGTGTGTGCATGATATACATACACATGTATGTATAGGTACCCTCTGCTGCATGCACATGTGGAGGCTGCTAGCTGACACAATCATCTTCCACTATTGTTCTCCGCTTGAATTTTAAAACAAGGTCTTTCACTGATACTGGAGTTGCTGGTTCATTTCTGTTAACTATCTAGCAAGTTCCTGCTATCTGTCTGTGGCCTCTCCCGTACCCACCTCCAGAGCTGGAGTTACAAATGCATGAGTTTCTGCCTGGCTTTTATGTGGATCCCACAAACCTGAACTCAAGTCCTTCAAAGTCAGGTCTTCATCTAGACGGAAGGATTTTACCCGCCGAGTCATCTTCCTAGTCCTTGGAATTTTTGCCCTTGGCATCTCACAGCCCAGACTGTGTCCACTCAATATTCCCTACCGCCTCACTTCTGTGTCCTGCGACACTAACTGCCATGCCGTCCGGTGCTCCTCACTAAAGTTTCTCAAGCAAGTCAGCAGGCTCTGCAAAGATAAATTCATGCCCCAGACATGCATATTCATGTTTGTCTCGTTCCCTTTCATGCAGAGGATACACAATACAGCCTTCTCCAAATTTCATATTAAGAGTGATTTTTCCCAAGACACTAAGCATCTTAGCCTCTCTAGTATGACTGATACAGACTGAAAAGCTCTCTGCTTAATCTACAATCTCTCCTAAAGGATACTCTGTGTCTAATTCATGTTTGTAATTCAAAAACACCACCCAGCATATGGTAACTAGCAGAGAATGAGTGAGATGTGCTTGTTCTGAGGGCTCTTTAATTATGATTTTAATTGTTGTATTGATTTTTAATTCTATTAAGCATGTCTAATTATAAGGCAAGTCAGCATTGTTTGATATATTTTACAATATTTCAGCTGCCTATAATCTCTCATCTATTATACCAACTGGCAATAACAGGTGTTTCAACAACAACAAAACCCCTCTGTCCGCCCCTATGACAAAGTACTTGTCAAGGGTTCTCAAAGGAAGATATATTTTGGTTCTCTGGTCAGACGTTGTTTATGGTTGTTTTGGGATGATGGCACAGCAGAACTGACGAAGAGGGTATGATAGAGTTGGATCGATTACTCCAGAGCAACCAGCAAGCATGAAGCAGCATAGGACAAGGACAATGAACAAGGTGCGCTCATTAAATCATCCTCCACATTTCCTTCCTTCGACCAGGCACACCTCCCAATAGCCTGTTTGTGAACTCATTAGTGGGCTAATTCATTAATGAATTTGGAGCCCTCATGATCCAATTATCTTTCCACAGCGTGACCAAGACATCAACAGAAAGTCTTTGGGGGCCACAGTCTACATCCAAGCCACAACACTTTCAAAATGAGGGTTCGTAAAGACCTGGGGTATGTGGGTGGGTTAATAAGTACGACCTAGGGAGCTTTTTCAGGCTTCCTTTTCTTTCTTTTCTATGAACCTCCTCCCCTACCAAGAATTACACGACGAGCACTTATTACTATAAACACTCACAACGAGCTACACACCTTCCGATCGTTTCTTTGCTTTCCTAAGCCCATAATTACTGACAGAAATACTTCCAATCATTCAAGTCATCCGAATATGGAAAAGAAAACATTAAGAGACACTACTGTAAGTTTGGTCTATAACTGATTCATTTTTGCAGTTGGCATTAGTTCCAGGAGGCAGTTTAATAAACACGAGTTCTGTGATAAATAAGCTGAATAAATTTCACAAAATTATCACTGCCAGATAAAAATGTCTAGGAGCCCAGTAATTGGTCGAATGCTCCTTACCATCCTTTCTCGGTAGTATCAGTGTTATTTTCACAAGATAAAACATTGCTAGAACAATAAACATTACCTTTTGGAATTAAAGGCAGACAGATTCGAAGTCAACAGCATCCAGCCAACTGTGAGTGTAAAACACACACTGTTTGCATTCCACTCTTTCCTCATAAAGATCTGCAGAATGCTCACACGTCTTCCTGACATGATTAGAGTACACGAAGAGTGCATTTTTGAAAGATCACAGTGTATCAAGTCTAAGAAGTGGAACTAAATTTTGTTCATTCCAAAAAAGTAATATTTTTCCACAGCGGGACTCCACTACTTTATGACTGTGTGGTTAATTGAACACATGTTCTCGCTTCATTTTTTTCAGGCACATTGTGATAGATATTACTTCCCCAGGTTCAATTGGGCATAGCATTGCAAATGTAAACATGGGGTGGTACCTGGTCAGGCGGATTATTCTGTTAAAATTATCATTCCTCAGTACTTTTAAGACTCTCAAAAGTATTGGATAGTAAATAAGATTAACTGCTACCAACTTAATAATATTTTATTTTGTTCCTAATACCTAAGTTTTGTCTGAAATTTTACTCGCTGGTGTAATCTTTGCCATTTTTTGTCTTTTCATAGTATCTTTCTAGATCTTTTACAAAATGTCTTACTGTAGACCCTCAGATGAGATCAGCTTCTCCTATTACCTGATCCATTCTTAGGAGCCAGCTGAAATGTTATACTACCTATGAGCCCTTCCCATGTGAAAACAGCACCCTGGCAATATGCGGAGTTAAAGCCAAGGGCAAGGTCAGCGATAGGAAAAATATTTATGCCTGCTTAAATCTAGACTAGTCACAGGGTTTTCCTAGCCGTTTCTTGGACATCTGTCTCGGATTAGCATGAAATCTTTCCCCTCAACTAGCCACAGCAGTTTGCCATTTGAGTAAGTTGACAGCAGCTGACCTCATGCTTAATTTTGCAGGCTTTGAAATTTGTACCGTTTGTTACCTTTCCTCCATGGCATTTAAATCTTGGGAGCATTTTTCAATATTGCATTGGAGTGATTTAAAAACTGACATAACTATATCATCTGAAGGCTGTAGGCTTAGGGTTCTTAGTGTATGTTTAGAGCTGACACACTCTCCCACACAATTTATTAAAATGATGAAGCTTTGACTCCTTGCATATCTTAAGACGAGGGAGATTTTGGCAGGAGACAGCAGCTCAGATCCTGACCTAGAGTGATATTAAGCAGATTTACTAATTAAATTTTAGAAACTGAAACATTAAATTGTTGTTTTCTTACTATTTGAAGGACATGTATTTTATTTTTCCAGGGATCCTTCTAGAATATGAAAAGTGAAGCTTATGGGATAATTTCCTGTTAGGTATGAGTTTGTGGTTAGAACAACAAGTTTTCACATGCAGACATGCTTAGGGAAAGGTAACTTGGGTCAGGTATAAAGTAATTTTCCCATTGTAGTTGAAACAGAGACTCAGCTTCAAAGCATTGTTACTTAGCTGTGGAATAGGTTTCCAGTTTATCCCCACAGACTCCCCTTTCTTGAGGATGGTAGCTTTACATTTTCTTCAACTATCCATCAGACTATTACAAAATGGATTGTGTGTATTATTTTCTTGTGTCCATTTTTAGTTGAAACCTAATTTGTATGCATCAGATTTGTTCCTTAGAAGTGGCTATCCAGCATGTTTTGTTGTGTTTAATGATTCATTGTCAGCTTTAGTTTACCATTCCAGAACAAACACCCTTGAAGAAACTCCACACCCGCTTCCCCTAACTCCTCACTCTACTCCTACCCCACTCTATCCTAGAAGCCAAGAATCTAGATTCAATCTTTTGACTGTTTGCAAATGAAATCATGCAGTATGTGGCTTTTCACATGCAGCATGAGGCTTCAGGATTTACCAGGTGGTAGTGTAGATCACGATAGTGTTACTTTTTAGCTGAGTTTCCAGTGTGAAGATACCATGGTTGTAGAATGGAATATTTGTTTAACTATGTAAAGATGTGTTGCATTTGTCTATGCTGTATTTGTTTTACTATGTAAAGGTGTGTTGCTGTTTCACCTTGCCTGCCTAAGGCACCTGATTGGTCTAATAAAAAACTGAATGGCCAATGGCTAGGCAGACAAGGGATAGGCAGGGTTGGCAGACAGAGAGAAAAGGGGATCCAAACAGAGACATGGAGGAGGCTGGAAAGCTGAATGGACAGTATACAGATGAGAGAATCAAGCCTCAGGACAGCACATAGAGTACTAGAAATGAGTCAATTTAAGTTTTAAAGAAGCTAGCTAGAAATAATTGTAAGCTAAGGCCAAGCATTCACAGTCAATATTAAGTCTCTGTGTCTTGAATTGAAGGCTGGCCATCCAAGAAAGCCTGCTACACTGGTTCTTCAGTTAATAGCCACATGAGTTACATCTGCCTTTTGACTATTGTGTATATACTAATAATGGGACCATGACCACTGATTTATATATGTCTGTGTGCAAAGATTCTATTTCTTTTTCTTTTTCTTTTGGTGTATATCTACAAATGAAATAAACTCATCTTTTTAATTTTTCTCATACAATACATTTCAACCATTGTTTTCCCTCCCTCTAATCCCCCCTCACCTCCCCTCTTGCCCCAGATCCATTCCTCTTCTGTTCCTTTAGAGAAGAGACAGGTTCCCAGGACTATCAACTGAACATAGCATAACAAGTTACAATAAGACTAGACACGTATCAAGGCTGAGCAAGGCAGTCGTTTAGAAAAAAGAGACAACCCCACTCCCACTGTTAGGAGTTCCACAAAAACACCAAGTTAACAACCATAATAAATATTCAGAGGACCTAGAACAGACCCATGCTTAGTTGATTCTGTGAACCGAGCCTTCCTGGTTTCCTCAACCCCCCTGACTCTTCCAATTTCTCCCTCTCTCTCTTTGGTGGTATTTCCTGAGTTGTTCGGGAGGAACCGATGGAGAGCTCCAATTTGCGCTTTCTCTTCATCTTATATTTGGCAGTGGGTCCCTGCATCTACTCACCCATCAGTTGCAAGAAAAATATATTGTTTTTATCCATTTGATCTAAAAGATAGTGGGCCAAGTTATCTTATTATTTATATTTTTATATTGTATAATTAATTCACCTTATTAGAAAAGCAATCACTCCTTCATGACTGACTATAGAATTCAGAATAGGGACCTAATTAAATCTCCAAACTGATTTTACCATGAAATTTTAAATTTGAAATGATGTATATTTCTGCATTTATATTCTTTGTTCTTTTATGTCACATGTCACATATGTACACACTTATTTAAGCTCACTTGTTCATACAGATATTGTCAAACTACTTAAAAATAAAATAGTAAAATTAAGAACACCAACTTGACTCAGAAGTACATTTGTAACACAAAAATGCAGTTACCATGAAAAGTCAGCATTTGACAAACACTACCTTAAAGGCTCCTCCGTACTTGCGGATTGGTGTTAATAATATGAAAAGCACACGACAAAAGGGATAGGTTAAGAAATTGCTGTTCAAGGAGGACGTGTGAAGGGAGGAAGCAGGGAGAAGAACCAGGGAGGAGAGGAAGGAAGGGAAACTGGGGTTGAGCAAAAGCAGAAAAATTAATAAATAGCAACAAAGAAATCACTGTTCACACTGATAAATAAGAGACAATAATTAATTCTCTCAATGAATATATAATGACATATGTAAATGTATATATCATAAAATGAAATAAGAGAGAACTACACTTCAAACAAAACTGCATGCATGAACACATATATACATATATAAAATATATGAACAAAAATGCATATATGAATTTGCAAAATTTTATTTAAAAATATAGAAAACACAAACATTTCAACATGCTGGAAGTTATTTAAGTTATGTTCATAGGTTTTATACTTTTTCATGTTTTATGTAGTTTTTAATGTAGAAAAATGTCTATAATTTCCAAATCTCTATTCTCAGTACTAAGACAGTCAGGCGATTTCACAAAGCCTCAGTCGTTCTAAAAGCATCGTCTTTGTTTATCTGCACAGCCATGTTTACCTGCACAGACAGCAGAGCCACTAAAACTCTGATGGATTTTAGTGACATAGTCTAGCCATGTCCAACAGCGCAAGGAAGGGCATGACATTCTGTCCCAATCCAAAGCCTCCACAAACTGAAACTTATTGACTGGCGTTTCTAAATGAAACATTTGCCTGTCACACCTGACAGTCAATACTGCCTAATGAAAAATTATTCTGAAATAAATTACTTTTGAAAAACAACATTTTAGTACCTCAAGGTCTCATTGATACTGTAACTGTATAGGGAGTTTTTCTTTGTTAAAGCGATAGCACAAATCAAATGGATTAGGCATATTGTAGAGAATTTATATGGAAATTAGACTCACAGAGTTATTCTGATATATAGCTTGATGAAAAACATGACTATCTACCTCTCCAACATTCTTTATGGGATTAAAAAATGACATGAAAAAACTGATAACGATATGTATAAAAGTTTGTTTTCAGAAAAGACTGTAAGTATTACTGAAGTCTAACTCAAAATGAATGTTCCACAGAAATAAGATGACTGAAGAAAGATAACATGGTGAAAATATACTGTGAACAATAACTCGAACATTGAACTTTACTGAACAGAAGTGAGAGCAGTGAATCATTTGTATTTGACAGCAAGTCCCTGCGAGGAATGGAACTGGCGTAATTCCTCAGCTTTGCCTCACACTGGCTCCATTCTGTCTCTGATACCCTAGCTCTCTATCCCATTAAACCTGGGGAAAGGTGAGTCTCCAAAGGCAAAAATAGCCAGGTCTTTCACAATATAATAAGGAGTGCATGCTGTTTCCTCTTGGTTGGCCAAATCTGCTTAGCAAATGACCGCAGCTCTGAGTGCCAACTTAAACAGAGTACTTCTTCAATACAATTCTTTATCTTCCATGATGCAGAGGATTTTAAGATTGCTCATTGCTTGCTAGTTCTAACTTATGTTCTGTCTCTGACACTCTCAAATCTGATGGAGACATTTGTTTGCTGACTACAGCACACTCGATATCAATATCCAGAAGTTTGGGGTCAGAGGGGTGACCATCTGAATGATTTTTGGAAAAGGGAATCAAAAAACACTTTTTCTCATTGTGTAAATTTATATTTTTGAGGGGCACCATGGCATGCGTGTGGAGCCCAAAAAACAAATCGTTGTCATCTTGATGGCAAGTGCCCTTACCTGATGAGCCATCAAACATTATTTCCAAACAACAGATATTATATGCTTATTTTAAGCATGCCAATAGTTCATTGGTCAAAGATGAAAATTACACTGGTACCCCACAAGTTAAAATACTGGAGAAATGTCTTGGAATCCAAATAGCAGGGACACTGTGGAGAAATGCTTATGGAAGATTATTGGAAAGCCAGAAGAGGATAGTAGAATAGGATTGACAAACTATGGCCTGGTGGAGAAATGGATGTCTTCAATACAAAGACAGGAAGCACTTCTTCTGTGAGGTTCAGTGTGGTTGGCTTTATGTTGAGGTCTTTGATCCATTTGAACTTGACACATGAACCTGAATGCCTTGGCACAGAAGATCACTTCCTAAATATAACCCCAGTAGCACAGACACTGAGAGAAACAATTAATAAATGGGACCTCCTG
>LOEQ01000757.1:378794-389881 GCA_001685075.1 Bramus lutescens | reverse complement strand
TGGGTTACCTCACTCAAAATAATGTTTTCTAGCTCCATCCATTTTCCTGCAAAATTCAAGATTTTGTTATTTTTTTCTGCTCTGTAGTACTCCATTGTGTAAATGGACCACATTTTCCTTATCCATTCTTCAATTGAGGGGCATTTAGGTTGTTTCCAGGTTCTGGCTACGACAAACAATGCTGCTATGAACATAGTTGAGCACATGTCTGCACATGTGTATATCCAAAGGTTGCTCAATCAAGCCACAAAGAGATGAAAATTCTTATAGGGATAGTTTTAAAGATCTCTAGTAGAATGCTACCACTTATACTAGGAAAACACAAATTAAGAGTTATAGAGCCCAATTCAGTTCTCAACTTATCACACAACATTCGACAAACTCTTTGACCTCCATGTACAACAACTGGTTGTTGTTGTTGTTGTGTTGTTGACTCAAGGTGGAATTGACTTTGAGTAAATGGTCACCTGCATCATATTAGAAGTTTATCGCACTTTTGAGCATTGTATCAATTGTGGTGTTGTTGGAATTAGTTTACCACACATCTGTTAAAATTGCAATGACTTAACCAGGCAGTGGCGGCGCACAGCTTTAATTCCAGCACTCAGGAGGAAAAGGTAGGTGGATCTCTGTGAGTTCCAGGCCAGCCTGGACTACAGAGAGAGTTCCAGGACAGACACCAAAGCTAAACAAAGAAACCCTGTCTCGGGGGAAAAAAAAATAGTAATGGCTTTTATGTAGCGGCATGGGTGAGGGAAACATGCACTCCCCCCTCCACCCCTTGTTTCCTGTGGCAGGTGAAAGAGCTGTCCTGACATCAGGACAATGAAGGAATCAGCTCTGCCCTATTCAGCTACAGCACACAGGAGAGCAGGCTCTGCACTGGTCCTGGGCAGCATCCTAGAGCTGAAGTCAGTCAGGGATGCAGGTCAGCCAGCCTTGAGGGTATGATAGCAGGAGTGTTGACCCCCACCTCCCCCCCCGCTCCCCCACACCCTGCCTTGTATGTTCCATAAAGCAATCGGGGGAGAGGGCCCTGCATCTTTCTTAGGCAAAACAATGAAGTTTGCCCTGACGATATGAGTGAGGGGGACCCAGATCTGAGGGCCTGAGAGCAGAACCAGTTTGCTCCTTGCTGCAGGCTAACTTGGGTGAGCTAGGTGAGGTGAGGCAGCACTGGGGGGCTCATCTGGGTAGTGTCAGGAAGAGGAAGCTAGAGAGCTGGACAGCCAGCTACCACTCAGGCCCAGGGCTATGAGTTAGCCCACCCCACCATCCACCATCTATGAACTGCTGGAGCATGTGAAGGGGAGGAGCCTACAAATCCAAAACAGTAGGCTCTCCATGACACAGGACAACGAGAGGATATCCAAGAAGCCCCCATGAGAGCCCATTATCCGTGACGTAGCAGGAAGCAGAAGCCTCAAGCCAGACACATGACTAGTGGCAAAGAACGCCGGCAAGTGAAGATGAATGCACTTAAGGATAAACTGTGTCTCCATGGGCCCCACTACGGTTTCCACAAGATTCTTCTTCTCCTCCCTTCCTCCTTATACTCCTCCTCCTGCCGCTTCTCCTCCTTCTTCTACTGAAGCTGCTGCTTCTTGTTTTGTTTCTTTGCTTGGTTTGGTTTTGGGTTTTTACCTTTAATTTGTTTTGTTTGGGGAAGGGGCACAAGGGCAGAGGGAGGATATGAGGGGATAGGGAGATGCATACTGTGAAAGCTACAGGAATCAATGAAAGAAAAATTGAAATTGAAAAAAACGTACTTGCTTTTGCTGACATGGTAGATAGAGAAAACAGAAAAAATTGCACCAGTACACACTGCTTGCTAACTTGCCATTTGTACTAATGTCTTATTTTGAACAAAGGCGAAGGTAAAAATAGTAAATCAGAATGTTAGGCCCTGCTGCGGTGGGAGCACCTCTGTTACAACTGTAATGGAGCTGACCAGCAGCCAGATTCTCTCTGGAAAATGGCAATTACATTGCCCTCTCTATGTCTCGGACAAATATCTGTATTCTGGCTATAGGAAAAAATTTCCATAAATAATATAGGAGTGTAGATGCCTCTTAAGGAATTCTTAACATAACAAAACATCCCACAATAGCTTGAATACCATAGGCCACGTGAGAAAATGTTAGCTTGAAATGTGTGATTCACTCTACAGTGCTCCAGCATGGCCTTAAGGCGTCCCTGTGTGTATAAGAAAGAAGACAGGATCCTTCTGTCTGGGACATGATCTTTGCACATCAAGGGAATGTTCCATGTTCTGGAAACTTCTACAGAAGCACTGCTCTGGTGTCATATGGAAACCTGAGAGGAAAGTGCTCTAAACCAAGGGAATGCCGACTGTGTGATATTCCCCCCTGTCCTGTACAGGGGATGTTTGCCTTCTGACGCAGGAGCCTTCATTTCAAACTCTATTTCATACAAATTTTATTCCGAAACACTCATCAATAAAAATGTCATACTACTTTGTGTTTTCTTAATTGTGATAAATAGAATCGAATCCTTCTTTTCTTGGACAGTAAAGAATTAACCTTTCCATTTTGATAGATGTCTTCACCTCTCTAAGTTTATAGAGTCAAGAGTCTTAGACATCGCTTTTGATATTACGTTTATTTGAAAGAAGACTGTGTTCTCTGTCTTCTTATCAGTGTTTCCTCTCTACTTTTTCTACTGTCCCTGTGAGAAACAATCTGTTTATGGTGATCAATTCAATCAAATTAAAGACCCAGACATAATTCTGCAAGCTTACAGATACCTGCTTCTTCTTTTAAAAAAGTTACAAAAAAGCAAAAAAAATAAATTCTGGGGAAAAGACAGCATCTTCAACAGATGGTGCTAGTCAAACTGAATGACTGCATGCAGAAGAAACAAAATAAATCCATGTCTATCATCCTGTACTTAATTTGACTTCAAATATATCAAGGATCTGAACATAAGACCAGATATTCTGAATCTATTATGAGAGAAAGCAAGAAATAGCCTTGAATTCAATGGCACAGAAAAAGACTTTCTAAACAGAACGTAAATAGCATAGGCACGAAGAGTAACAATTAATAATTGGAACCTCATGATGCTGAAAATTTCCCTTATGGCAAAGGACTCCATTATTTCAGAAAAGTGTCAGGCAACAATCAGGGAAAATATATTTACCAATTATCCATCTAACAAAGGACTACTATCTAAAATATATAAAGAGATTTAAAAAGTGAGTATCAAGAAAACAACCTAACTAAAAATGAAGTACAGAACTAATCAGGGAGTTCTCAAAAGATAAAACAAATGATTGAGAAAATTAAAGAAATGTTCAACATTGTTAGAATCAGAGAATGCAAATTAAAACTATTTTGATCCTCACCATGGTGGCACCCACGCCTTTAATCCCAGCACTTGGGAGGCAGAGGCAGATGGATCTCTGTGAGTTTGAGGCCAGCCTGGTCTACAGAGTGAGTTCCAGGGCAGGCTCCAAAGGTACACAGAGAAACTCTGTCTCAAAAACCAATAGATAGATAGATAGATAGATAGATAGATAGATAGATAGATAGATAGATAGATAGATNNAGATAGATAGATAGATAGATAGATAGATAGATAGATAGATAGATAATAGAAAAACTACTTTGACTTTTCTCTTAACGCAGTCAAAATGACCAAGATGAATTAAAAAAAAGAAAAACAGATGTGCTGGTAATGAGGTAGGTAAATGAGGAACAATTAGCCATCGTGGGAGGGGTGTAAATTGGTACAGTCACTATGGAAATCAGTATGGCATTTCCTCAGGCAACTGAAAATTAATTTGCCTTAAAATACAACTATACCAGTCTGATGCCTATATCCACAGCACTCTGCATTCTATTACAGAGATATTTTCTCATCCATATTTATTGCTGTTCAGTTCATAATAGCCAGAAATTGGCTTGATGTCCATCTACTGATGAATGTACTGTGAAAATGTGGTACATTTACTTAATAGAATACTATTCAGTTGTTAAGAAATATTAAATCTAGCCAGTCAGTGATGGCACACTCCTTTAATCCCAGCACTTGGGAGGCAAAGCAGATCTCTGTGAGTTCAAGCCCAACCCAGTCTACAGGAGCTAGTTCCAGGAGAGCTAGGACTGTTACACATAGAAACCCTGTCTTGAAAAACCAAAAGGAAAAAAAAGAAATGAAAAGAAAGAGAGAGAGGAAGGAAGGAAGGAAGGAAGGAAGGAAGGAAGGAAGGNAGAAAGAAAGAAAGAAAGAAAGAAAGAAAGAAAGAAAGAAAGAAAAAGAAATATGAAATCACAGGTAAGGCGATGGGAATATAGAGAAATAATTCTGAATGAAATAACCCAGACCACAAAAGAAAAATATTGTTTTGTTTTCCATGTGAATGTTAGCATTTAAGCATTCGTTAAGTGTGCGTACTGTCAGCATAACCACAGATGGTATATACCTAGTAAGGGACCAGTGGAAAGGAAAGGATCTCGCAGAGAAAGAGAAACAGAGCTCAGTGCTATGGAGAGAGAAGGAGAAACTAGAATAGGATTGCTAAGTAGAGAGGGAATGGGAGAGAAGGGTAAAGGAGAAAATGTGGGGAGGGGACACTGACACGAAAGGCCTTTTGAAAAACCACACAGATGCCTAGTATTGTACAACTGCAGATATTTCCTAAAGTATATACATACACAAAGGAAATTTAAATGGAATAACAAGAAGGCCTCGTCTAGACAGCCTATACTACCAAGTAGAAACTCCAGTGCCAGGAATGGGTTACATCTTCTGAAATCACTGGCCAAAAGGGTCCTGTGCAACCTCCCAAGTATCACAGGATGGTGCCAAGGCTAGCTGTTGCTCTACACAGTCTGATGATTAGGCCCTATTACTGAAGAAAACACAGATTGCAGAGAAGCAAGCTGGAGCTCAGTTAGAAGCCTCTCTCCTGCTGACTTGCATTCACACTGCTGGAGGATTCTCTGTGATCTACCAGTGAAAGAGGGAATCATTGAAATCGTCTAGCTACAAACCCTGTGAGCTACAAAAGCATCCTATCTACAAGACACACTGGTGTAACAATGGCACAAATGTTACGGGAGTAACCAACCACTTTATGTTTGGATTCAAGACACAACATGGATTGGAGTTCCACTGCATGAGATGGGAATCATACCTGACATGGCTAAAGTGGCCAAAACTCTGTGACTAGATAGGTCTTGGCCTGGTGGGAAACCTACTACTATTTTCTGCTAATGGAACATGATAAAAGATTGCTCCTAATGACATATTCCAATGCCCCTATTTTAGTGCCTCCCTCAATTCTTGTGAAAGAAGTTTCCTCTTGCTGTAGGTTGGAGCTGATACAGAGACACACAATTGAACAATATGCAGAGAGTAGAGCACTTTTCAGGATTCAGTTCTAAATAGGAAGTCTCCACTAAACCCCTCCCAGTCCCAATCTATGGCGAAGAGGGAACAGAGAGATTTTAAGAACCAGAGGTAATGGATGACTCCAAGGAAGTAGCTCCTTCCACAGTAGGCTGATGTACTTATGAAATCACAGAGTCTGGTGTTGTATACAAAAGTCGTTCACAAACCAGATGAGGTCCCAGCACTGAGATGGTAGACTGAACACAGGCTTCCATTCTTAACCAAGAAGCTATCTGAAATTCTCAGTGGCAAAGGGAAAATCAGTCTTCTCCAATAAAGTGTAACTGGCTATCTTAATTCTACTCTAGGACAGAGGCCCATGCTGAGGAGTAGTTGGTCAACATAAATCAAACTCCATCAGGTGGTTTCTAGTGTGTGTGTGTGTGTGTGTGTGTGTGTACTTTTAGCTTTCCTTTGACTTTTTGTCTTATTGGTCTTTTGCTCATTTGTTTTGATTTTTGGTTTGTGATTCTGTAGGGTTTTTTGGAAAGAGAGAGAAAGAAAGACAAATAGAAGACATAAAGTTCATTGGGTAAGGAGGCAGGGAAGACTGGGAGGAGCTGAAAAAGGAAGAAACATGTTCAAAATATATTGCATTCAAATTTAATTAAAAATGAAGCTATTAATAAAAACTGGTGAAAACAAAAGGAGTGGGAGGAGTTTGAGGAGGGGCGATGAGGAAGGAGGAAAAGGAGGAGGAAGTTAAGAGGGAGAAAGAGAAGTCTGTTCTCATCCTAGCAAGACTCACCAACTTAGAAAAGAAGTTCCATCATAGGCCTGACCTCTGCCTTTTGGGAAGATGTTTTGCACCTTCCTTGAGCTATTTAATGTCTCCGTGTGTATGTGTGTCTATGGAATGTATGTGTGCAAGTGTAGAGACATGAGATTGATGTCCGAGTTCCTCTGAACACAGAGCTCATTCATTGGCTACACAGGCTAGCCAGTGAACTCTGGAACTTTCCTGATTCCAGGGTGCATCTGTCTCAGTCCTAATTCCCAGCACTATCTCTTGCTCTCTTTTCTTCACTAAGGACCCAAACTAAATTAAACTTTTACTTATGGGAGCAATAAACATTATGCCCTACCATCTTTCCATTCTCTCTGTTAAACAGCTATCATTCTAAAGCATCTGAGGCAATCTCATCTGTTTGTCATAGGTGTGTGGAATTCCTGGTTTCTCTGAGTATTGCAACACAATATTTCCCTTTAGAGTCAATGCTTTGATATTAATTTCTATAATAAGGTAACAGCTCCTGAAACTTCTGGTTTCACAGGCTGCTTAAACTAAATCATTCAGTGTTCTTGATGCTACATCAGTTGCTAACTTATCACTGTTTTGAAATCCTATGATAATTATTAATTAATTTTAATGAAACTTAATCCTAAATTTAAAAATGATTGAAGAAACCACAAGTAAATAACACTTCACAGAACTCTGGAGATGAGTATGTAGGCAAAGTACTTACTACTTAAGCAGACGACCTGAGTTCAGATCTCTAACTCCCATGTAACACCAGCCATATGGTACCCACCTAGAATTCCGGTGCAATGGGGACAGATGGGAGTTTAGCCTAAGTGAACGCTTCGAGTTCAGTAAGTAACCTTATCTCAAAAGAATAAGGTGTAAATTGTTAGTAGAGGTCTGAACTGGTATTACCACTATGGAAATAATGGCCTAGAAACGAACTGGCTGTTCCTATACAAACTCCTGGGTACACACAAAAGGACTATGTTATTCTACTACAAAGACACTACTCCATTCATTGTTGCCTTGTTCACAATAACCAGAAAATGGAGACAGCCTGGATATGTATCAACTGATGGGTGGGAACAGAGAAGGTGATGCATCTGCACAGTGGAGTTTATTTAATGCTAAAGAAAAGTGAAAGTATGAAATTTGTTTGTAAATGAGATGGAACTGGGAAGATAATTATTCTGAGTGAGGTAAATCAGATCCTGAAAGACAAATGTTATTTGTTTTCTCTCAAGTGTGGATTTTACCTTCCAGTCTTCAGATGTGAGCTGAACAGGGACTACCTATAGAAACTGCTCTTTAGAGAAGCTGTTTTTCATGCAGCGGATTCTGGGGGAGAGAGAGAGAGAGAGAGAGAGAGAGACCTAATCAAAGTGCAGAGAGTATACAGAGGAATACTCACATCCAGACAAAGGCCTTTATCATATTTCCTACCCTCAAGGTTTAGGAAACATATCAAAAGAACAGACAGAGTGATTATAAAACCAGATGTTGGGAAGAATTTCTGTAAAATGGCATCTTCCGGAAGTGACAGGACAGTTATGCTCATGAACTCACACCAGCTGTGGTTGAGTATATAAGAGCTGCACTATCTCAAGACAGCCAGCATCCCAGCATGAGTGGTCAGTGGGATCAGAGGGTGTAGCCATAACTAGGAGCTGCTAGCCCTTGATGGGTCTCTCTAAGTATAGGTTTAAAAGAGGACAGAGTGTAAATATTGCAATAACTTGGAAAAACTGGAACAACATGATTAAGCTGGTGGAAACTTGTTGGTGTAGGCATTCTGAAAAACAACCTCACAACTGCATAAAAAGCTAAATATATAGGCATCCATCCAGGAATTGCATTTTTTTAATGTTAATGTAAGTTAAGTAGAAACACATCTACATAAAAATTTCTACACAACTTTTAATTTGTAGCATTGTTTAAAGTAGCTCATGTGTGAAAATAACACATATCTCCACTGTGGTTTGTCAGTGAAATTATGAATATCACTTGACAATTAAAAGGTAAATGAAGAACTAAAACATACTCCAATATAAATGAATTTTAAAGTAATTTTTCGAAGTCAAAGTCACACATACATCCACATGTCCCATAGTGCAGGGTTCCTTTAAAAGAAGATGGGAGAACCAGGGAAGTCATAGACACAGAAAGCAGTTGTGGTCATCTCGAGGAAAGACGATCAAGGTGGGAGAGAAAAGGAAAAAAGCATGGGATTTCATTAGGAACAATGAAAATATTCTGTAATGATAGGAAATGGTTACCCAAGTTTATAATATATTAAAAATCACTGAACTATATACCTTCAAAATATAAGTTGTATAGTATATCAATTATACATCAATTTTTATAAGGCATTAAGAAATGAAGGTGAAGTTATATTTACATTTCTAAGGACTTGTAAATTTACTATGTGAATTTTTTTGTAATATAGAACATTGCTTTTCTCATAATGAGCAAAAGAGTTTTGATTGTGGAATAGAGGAAAAAACACTTTCACCCTTTTATTCAAATCATTATTCATATGTAATCTAAGAGAACTTGGTTTTCCTGATAGTTAAAGCTGAAGATTTGAATTCTCAGACTTTCTTTGCAAGCTTTTTATAGAAATATATGACATCATCAATATAGGAATTGGACAAGCAGTTTTAGGTCCAGCAGAGCCCGGGGTGCTTCCAGGGCTTGACAGCATGTCAAAAAGCCACACTAACAAGATATAGATGTGCAGGAGACTCAATGGAGATTTGACAAACCACTGGCTAGATATTGAGTCTAGCTCAAGACCCATAAAACCCCATTTTGATGTCTTAAGGACATCAGTGAGGCTATGGGGGAGTCATAGGTACCCCAACTTTACTCTTCTAGCTCTTTCTAACTTCAGAAGTCCATGCTGGATCTCAACAGCTGTCTGAATTCAAAGGAAGCCATGGCTTGTCTTGAAATTCACATTGATCAGATTTTTAGCAGACACATGAGCAATGGTAAAGAGCGGTTCTGCTGGGACAAGGAGTAGCCAGCCAGGAGAATCGTTTCATTCCCACCAGCCTTCACACTTACAGTGTGCTGATTATTCCCATATTCTGGATTCTATCACTTCTCATAAGCTAAAATGCCCTACAAAAGAAATGAAATTTATATATCTTTGTACTTCAACCCTGCTTCCAAGCTTGCTTGGTGGACAGTGGACCAGGGATATGGGGTGATGGGTAGCATTTGCCTAGTGTGCTCAAAGCTCCGGGACTGATCCCCAACAAATGACAACAACAAAATCCTGAAACAGACATCAGATGTTTAATGTTACTCAGACTTATTTTTTTAATTCTCTCTTTATTGTAAGAAATTATAAATATAATTTACTTAACTACTAATTTATAGAATTCTTGTCCCTAAGGGATGTGTAAAAGAAAATGGTTAGCTTAGTTTTTCAAATTTTGAGACTTAGTAACAAGTTACATTTTTATCATATTTCTATTTCAGTTGTACACACACACACACACACACACACACACACACACACACACCAGGCAAAAAGCTTCCCTCTGAAATGATGGTTTTAAAGGTCACTTACCTTCATTCGTGTTGAGTTGCTGGTTCACTCTTTCTGCAGGTAATGACAGCCTACAAATGTCACCATTAAAAGGGACCAATCCTTTTAATGTTATGTTGAGGAATAACTACCAGGATGGATAAGTATTTTCAAAAAAAATACATGAAATGTTTAAAGTTTGTGTGGTCTTTGACTAGGTTCTGGATTTTGAAGCAATTAGACCTGGCATATAAAGACCTGGGTGTATACTTAATGACAGCACATTTTGGGAAATAAAATAAAATGGAGCTTCATTTGTAAAGAACTGTATGCTTTGGTTTTTTAAGGTTGTTGTTTTTTTTTTTTACAGCTATGTTGGAGGGATGCCACTTGTTGTTTTCCGGCTGCTCAGCCCTAAAATATCATACAGAAACTGTATTAATTAAATCACTGCTTGGCCCATTACCACTAGGTTCTTATTGGCTAAGTCTTACATATTGATTTAACCAATTTCTATTAATCTGTTTATCACCACAAGGCTGTAGCTTGCTGGGAAAAGTTCCAGAGTCTATCTCTGGTGGGGCTCCATGGCTTCTCCCTGACTCTGCCTCCTTTATCCCAGCATTCAGTTTAGTTTTCCTGTCCAGCTAAGTTTTGTCCTGCTATAGGTCCATAGCAGTCCTTTATTAACCAATGGTATTCACAGCATACAGAGGGGAATCCCCTACATCACAGATAATTGAACAAATGGAGAGTGGAGGGAACTAGAAAATGAAGGGATTACAATGGGATACGTCAGTAAGAGGTTAAACTATGTGTTTCATATTCAGAGAGACAAACTTTATATGGAAACTTAACCCATGCATGAGCACAGGGGCTTTAAGAGTGAAAACATTAGTTACAGGGTGAAACCTCAATGTGACTTGAGGTTTTAATAACAAAATTATGTTCTAGCTGATAATAGGTGAGCCTTATTTCACAGTCATAACTGTTATTATTGACACATTTTCCAGGATTACAGCCATGATTTGAATTTGGGAAAAAATATCAATAAAACTTAATGAGAAATGGAGATTTCTGTGTTAAGCTGAATGCTATACTGTAAATTACTATGTCAGTTAAAGAAAAATACAGGTCACTTTGCGTTAGACTTATCTTCTTTATCCCATAGTCTTTCCTCAAATCAATGAGATGTGGATGAGTTCTTTGTCGCAGATACTGAAGCCTTGATGTACATAAGAGTCCCAAATCTCAAGGAAGTGTGCCTGCACATGGTCACAGTTAGTCTCATTTGCTCAGAAATCTTTTTATATTTATTTTTTATTTTTTTAATTTTTTATAATTTATTCAAATATTAAAAATTTCCACCTCCTCCCATTTTCCTCC
>LOEQ01000757.1:348640-360160 GCA_001685075.1 Bramus lutescens | reverse complement strand
TTTATTAACCAATGAAAGTAACACATAGACAGATGACCCTCCTACATCATTGAACCATCTCTGCATCTCTGGGATAAAGTCTACTTGATCATGGTGGATTTGTGTGTGTGTGTGTGTGTGTGTGTGTTCTTAATTTGGTTTGCCAGTATTTTATTGAATGTTTTTGCAGCAGTATTCATGAGGGAGATTGGACTGTAATGTTCTTTCTTTGTTTCAACTTTGTGTGGTTTGGGTATCAGGGGAACTGTAGCCTCACAAAAGGAGTTCGACAATGTTTTTTCTATTTCCATTATTTAGAACAATTTGAGAAGTGTTATTATTAGCTCTTCTTTGAAATTCTGGTAGAATTCTGTGCTGAAAATATCTGGCCCTGGGCTTTGTTTGTTTGTTTGTTTGGTGAGACTTCTAATGGCTGCTTCTATTACTTTAGGGGTTATAGGTCTATTTATATTGTTTATTTGGCCTTGATTTCATTTTGGTATGTGGCACCTACTCAGAAAATTGTCCATTCCATTTAAAATTTCCAATTTTGTGGAGTACAGTTTTCTTTGTATTGCTCTCTTTGCTTCTTGTTTACTGATTTCAGCTCTCACTTTATTTCTGTCCTCCACTCCTCCTGGGTGAGTTTCCTTCCTTTTATTGTGTAGCTTTCAGGGCTGCTATTAAATCGCTAGTGTGAGATTTCCCCACTTTCTTTATGTGGGCACTGAGTGCCATGAACTTTCATCTTAGCACTGCTTTTATAGTGTCCCATAAGTTTGGGTATGTTGTACATTCATTTTCTTTGAATTCTAGGAAGTCTTTAATTTCTTTCTTTATTTCTTCCTTGTCCCAGTGGTGATTCAGTTGAGCATTTTTCAGTTTCTATGACTTTGTAGGAGTTCTGTAATTTGTGTTGTTGTTGAATTCTAGCTTTAATTCATGGTGATACAATAAGATACAGTGATTTATTCCAATTTTTTTTAATCTGTTGCTTTGCTTTGAGACCAAGTATATGGTCAGTTTTAGAGAGGATTCCAGGACTTGCTGAGAATTTTCTTTTTTTTTTGAGTGTTTGGGTGGAATGTTCTAAAGATGTCTGTTAAGCCCATTTGAGTCATAACATCTGTTAGTTCCTTTATTTCTCTGTTAATTTTCTGTCTGGCAGATCTGTTCATTGCTGAGAGTGGGGTGTTGAAGTCGCCCACTATTAGTGTGTGGGGTTTAATGCGTGATTTAAGTTTTAGTAATGTCTCTTTTACATATATGAGTGCCCTTATATTTGGGGCATAAATATAAAGAACTGAGAATTCATCTTGATGAACTTTTCCTGTGATAAATATGAAATGTCCTTCATCTCTTTTGGAGAAGCTACCTTAGGATAACAACACTAGCTTGCTTTTTAAGTCCATTTGATTAGAAAGGCTTTTCCCAATGCTTTACTCTGAGATAATGCCTGTGTTGGTTGTTCAAGTGTGGTTTTTGTATGCAGGAGAAGGTCAGTTCCTGTCTTCATATCGATTCTGTTAGCCTATGTCTTTCTATATGTGAATCAAGTTCATTGATATTAAGGGATATTAATGACCAGTGTGTTAATTCCTGCTATTTTTGATTTTGTTATTGGTTGTGGTAGTGTGTGTGTTTCCCTTCTTTGAGTTTTGCTAGTGTGGGATTACCTATTGCCTGTGTTTTCATAGGTACAGCTAAATTCTTTGGGTTGGAGTTTTCCTTCTAGTATTTCTATAGGGCTGGATTTGTGGATAGGTGTTGTTTAAATCTGGTTTTGTCATGGAATATCTTGTTTTCTCTACCTATGGTGATTGAAAATTTTGCTGACACCCATGGTCTGGCTAGCATCCATGGTCTTTTAGTGTCTGCATAATGTCTGTCCAGGACCCTTGAGAAGACAGGTGTTATTCTAATGAGTCTGCTTTATATGCTACTTTGCCTTTTTCTTTTGCAACTCTTTATATTCTTTATTTTGTATATTTAGTGTTTTAATTATTATGTGGTGAGTGTGGTGAGGGAACTTTTATTTTTTGGTCTAGTCACATAGGCATGTCCTTCTTTAGGTTGGAAAGTTTTCTTCTATGATTTTGTTGAATATATTTTCTGGGCCATTGAGCTGTAATTCTTCTCCTTCTTCCATCCCTATTATTCTTAGGTTTGGTCTTTTTATGGTGTCCCAAAATTCCTGGATATTTTGTGTTATGACTTTGTTGACTTTCATGTTTTCTTTGACTGATGAATCTATTTCCTCTATCATATCTTCAATACCTGAGATTCTCTCTTCCATCTCTTATGTTCTGTTGGTTATGGTTGTATCTGTTGTTCCTGTTCATTTACCCAGATTTTTCCGTTTTCAGAATTCCCTCAGTTTATTTTTTTTATTGACACTATTTCAATTTTAAGGTCTTGATTTGTTTTCATCACCTCTTTGATTGTTCTTCCTTGGCTTTTTTGGCTTTCTTTAAAGGATTTATTGATTTCTTCCAAGTTTTTATTTGTCTTTTCCTCAGTGTCTTTAACAAAATTTTCATTTCCTCTTTAAGGACCTCTATCATCTTCATAAGGTTCTTTTTTGGGTCTTTTTGTTCTGCTTCGGGATGTTCAGGTCTTGCTGTTGTAGAACTGCTGGGTTCTGAAACATAGTGCTCTTTATGTTTCACGTGTATTCTAATACTCCCATCTGCCCATCACTACCTCCAAATGGTGCAGTTGGTGCCTGTGCCTTGGGGCCCGCTGATGCCATGATATAATGGGAGAAGGGGGTTGGTTAGTGGAGCCAGCCTGCCCTCTGGAGTCTTACCTGTTGACCAACTAGTGGGGCTGCAGTTGGTGGGGGGAGGGGCACGGGAGTCTAAGGCCTAGAGACCAGAACTGTCCAGCTGGGAGAGCAGTCACTCACCTCTTTACCCAGTCAGTGCAGGCAGTGTCTGTGCCCCTGGGGGGCAATGGTGCCAAGGTGGATGATGGTTGGGTTTGTGGAATAGAGTAGGTCTTGTAAATTACAGCGTTCCATGTCTGTGTGGCGGGGGTGGGGGGAAGCAACCTAACCTGCTTGCAGAGCCTAGCTTGTTGACCAGTGCGTGGAGCTGTGATGGGTGGGGGATGGGCACAGGCTGTGTCCTGCTGCCTGGGGTCTAAAACCTTGGCTGTCCAGATGGAAGACCAATCACTCACCTTTTCATGCAGTTGATGCAGGCAGTATCTGTGCCTCTGGGGGCCACTGATGCCGCGTGGGATCTTGAGTATTCTTTTGAAATAGTTTGTTTGTTTTTCTAGACAGGGTTTCTCTGTAGCTTTGGAGCCTGTCCTGGGACTAGTTCTTGTAGAGTGTGATGCCCAGATCATGGACTTCCCCCAAAACCAACTAAGAGACTGGGTCCTGTATGTAAAAGCAAAGAGCCTTTATTCTTACACAAGTTTGTAAACTCAGTCTCTCAGTGTGTCCAATGTATTGGAATAATCGGAGAGCCTTGAGCACAGTTAGAGTTGGGTTTTTTAATAGTAGTAAAGGTGGGGGTAAGGGATTTCTAAGGTTCAAGACTCCTGATTGGCTGACATTTGTCTAGGGGTGTCCTGGTGAAAAGCGATGGGTGTGTGCTGGCAGGTGATCCCGTCTACAGCAGTTGGAACGTGAAATTCCCTTTCAATGGTCCGTTCCTAGGTGGTGCCTGGATAGTCTCAGTTTGTGGTCTTTCTCAGAACCAAGTATTGCCTCAGGATAAACTATTGAGGCTCAGGCCTCTATTGAGCTTGCCATGGCTGGGTCCTACAGACCAGGCTGGCCTCGAACTCGATGCACCTGCCTCTGCCTCCCGAGTGCTGGGATTAAAGGCAATTAAAGGCATGCGCCATGATCATCCAGTTTAAATAATCTTTTAGGAAAGGTTGAGTATGGTTTCAGATGAACCAGACTTGTACAATCATCTACAAATAAAATGAGAAAAATCTAACCAGGCAGTGGTAGAACACACCTTTAATCCCAGCACTCAGGAGGCAGAAGCAGATGGAGCTGTATGAGTTCAAGACTAGCCTGGTCTACAAGAGTTAGTTACAGAACAGGCTACAGAGAACCCTTGTCTCAAAAAATAAAAACAAAAACAGACCAAAAACCAAAACAACCCCCCCAAAGAAAGAGACTTCTAAATTATCTTAACAACAAAATCTCTCTATGGAAAACATTCATTCATTCATTCTCTACAGAGACATCTGAGCTACTTCTAAAATTCATGGCCTCTGCCTTAAAGCTTTCTGTTAGCAATTTTATAACGACATAGCCCTTAAGTGGTAACAGTTGTTTCTACATTTCCAGCCCTGGATCATTGCTGAGCGCTTGAGAACAGGATGTAGAAAGCAAGCACCAATAAATAATGTGACGCTGGCCAAGGTAAACCATGCATGGTCGTTAGTGAAAGCAGCAGACTGTGTATGTATGAGAGCAGTGCAAATATGTAAGTCACAAGTTATAAACCGGAAACCATCCAAATGTTGTAATAATAGATACTAATATGCTGTTAAGTTACAAATACAATCAGTCACATTATAGCACCTACCATTGTCATAAAGTCACCTTTCATAACTGTAATTTAAAATTGCCAAGAGGACAGAGAACGTATATTCTAAACTCCTGAAGGGAGCAGGAGTTCCCAGAAAATGTTCGGGGATCCTATCAATGGGTTGAGTATACACTTCCTACAGTACACAATGTATTTTATTACCAGCAACTGCTAAGCCATCCTGATGTTTCTCTTGGGATCCTATGAACTCCTCCAGTTAATTCTAGATCGATTCTATTGTAGCAACAAAATTATCTCCAGGATTCATAGAACTCAAGACTGTATACTTAATGACATCTTAGTTAGACAGTTCTTTGTTATGGCAAGCTGTCTGGTGCATTGTGGGTATCAATAGCATGTCTATACCACATGTTGTTAACCTGCTTCTGTACGATTTGGAAAAACCAAAGTGTCTCCAGATATTCCATTTTGAGAACAAAAGCTTCTAAAACAGTGAGGTTTTTTTTTTTCATTCAAGGTCAATATGTCTATCAAAAATGACCTGAAAATGAGGCTAAAGCTGTGGCTGAGCAGTTAAGAATGAAATTTCACTTACAAAGGATCAGAGTTCAATTCCCAGCACTCAGGGCTGGCAACTCACCAGTGCTCATAACTTTTCCTGCAGAGATGGGACATCCTCTTCTGCATGTGGCATAAACCACACAGATACACAGACACAAATACAACCACAGCAGGTGGAAGCATCCCACAATGCTCTTCTCTATGGGGCACGGGTTGGTAAAGCTGACAGAATCTGCACATTCTTCAGACACAGGGGTAGACAGAAAACAAGGATAAAGTGTGCAATTTGCACAGGAGCTCTTAAAATTGCGCTCAGAAGTGATAAGTCATCTCTGTGCTTCTGACTTGGGTACAAACAAATCATGTGGTTATGCCTAAATTCACTGAGGGCTAAAAGATGGAGCCTGCTCTGCTGGTGGTCTGAAATAGTATTATCACAATGGTATTTAAAAATGTGTTTTGGAGCATAAATTCTAATGGAATTAGAACTTATGAACTCTAAAATCCACCCACCTCCCTTGTTCCCAGGCACAGAGTGACAGGGCAGTGATTGATTGTACAAGCCTGATGTATTTTTTAATTGTCCTTTCAATCGCTACATAAATCGCTTTTTTCACTTAGCTATTTACACTAATGCAATCCACAGTAGAATAGCAGTATATGTAGCTTCTTTATTTAAATAACGTAAGACATATGAAGATCAAATAAACCACCCCAAAATTTGCGAGGGACATCTGAACCTATGGTGAATGGGATGACTTCCTGCTTCATTTCGGAGAGCTCCTTTTGGCAGGCTGGAGTTTAGAATACCCTTTTCTCAACAGTCTGTAACCCTAATTCTTTATGGTTCTCATCTCCTCTATTCTCTTTGGATAAACTGTTGTAGCTAGACTACCCGCTGTCGAGGAGGGCAGCTCTGGTTATTCTGTGAGGTTTGTTCACGGGCAGTGGTGCGGAGTAGAATAATACAGTAATTGTATTTTCCACAGAACTTTGTGGCTACAAGCTGGGTGTCTGGGGTGAATCACTAGCCTGTCCTGGGTAGCCGTTGTGTAGAGGCTTTGAGAGTCTTCCTCGGGTATTCCCTAGACCCGCCAGAGACGTAATGCTCTCAGGGTTTTTTAGCTTAATCATACACAGTTCCCTAGCCACCAAAGTTCCATAGTTTCAGCCGAAGAACATTTTAAGACACACTACGCAAAACTTGTGCAGCTACCCCTTCTTTCCTCCCCGGTACATCTTAACAGGTATTTGCGATGGTAGGTGTTAATTGTCATCTCATCAGAAGCTAGACTCACCTAGCAGACAAGCGGCTGCCCACGCCTGGAGTTTATCTTGACTAGATTAAGTGTGGAGAGCCATCGTGTCTGTGGGTCAGTCTGTCTCTTCAGCAGGGAAAACTGAACTGCAGGGAAGGGAGAAGGCAAGCTGAGCTCTAGGACAGCCCAGCCGTGGCTCTCCCTTCCTCATCACGGAAGAGAAGGGAGCTGCTGCTTGGAGCTTGGTTCCCATCATGGCGGGCTGCGAGCCAGAACGCACCTTCTCCCTTTACGTTGCTCTTATTACAGCAACAGGATAAGAAACCAGGACATAATCGTGTGAATCTCAGCGTTAGATCCATGATTAATTTTATAATATAAAAAAGAATGTCACAGAGTTCTCTCTGCCCACAGGGAGATGACAACTGTGATATTCTGGTATATAACATCCCATGAGCATTTCACAGAGTAAAATGAGAACCATTTCCCATATTCTAAAATGTAGTGATGACGTAGCTCTTCTGCCTTGATGACGTCCTGCAACAATGTAACACCCGCCCTGCTTCTGCACACGGGGAACGCTTCTAGGGGTTAGCTATTAGAGATAATGCTGTCTTGACATCTCCCTATACATTCGTTTGTGCTCAAACGCATTTTCTTAAGTTAAATTGCCGGCAGAGAAGACTTATAATTTTAAGCATTTCAAACATAATCCCAAATTATTCTATAAAAGACTTACTAGCGTATGTTGTTAGCAATAGTGCAGGTTTCAAAGCAATTTGTACTCTCCAAGAATTCAAGAATTTTGCTGATTTAAAAGCAGAAAATGTTTGCATTGAATTTTACTTTTGTAATTATCCATGACTTTAAACTATTTTTCTTTTTCGGGAGGCGGGGGAGCTTTGATATGACTTTCTGTGTAAGTTGCCAGTTGCTAGCTTAAGCCCGTTTCTCTTCTAGATTTTTCCTGCAAGACCTTTAATGGAAGATTCTGCTCAAAGTGGTTATTTTTCCTTGATGCATAGTTTTGACTTTCAGTATAAAAACTGATTAATATTGAGGAGTCACGGTTGAGAGTCTGAGTTCATTTCATTTAATCTCTTAGTTTTAATTCATTTTTGACTACAACATTCGGAACCAGGAATCGTGGTTTCGAGATGAAAACTGACAATACTATGCTGACCCGAGGGCCTCCAGCAAACCATCAGGCTCTTCCAGGGCCATTTTTTTTTTCACTTTATGGTACTTGTGCTTACAATACCTGGAATGAGAAGTAAGCACTAAGTGCTTGGAGCAAAGTTTGCCCATTGTCTGTGCTATTGCTAGAGCTAAATACAAGGATGCTGACCTCCGGGAAGGCAAGTGTTCTCTTAACTAAATCAAGAACCCTCTTTGTGTTCTGTATGGAGGGATCCTAATGAAATAAAAAGGAAAGGCTGAAGAGATGCCCAGGGGATAAGAATGAGTACTGTGTTTGTCGAGAACATCCATGAGCCAAAGAATTAGCGCCACAGTGAAGTATGGACATGGCTCTTGCAGAGAAACTTGGTTCTGGTGCCAGCACCCACAAGGTGGCTCACAGTCATCTGTAACTCCAGTTCCCTGTAAACCAATGCCTTCTTCTAACCTCCCTGAGCAGCAGGCACACCTGTGATATACACAAATACTCATAAATATACTAAAATAAATAAATCTAAAAATCATTAAGTAAATTAATTTAAAATGTAATAAATAATAGATCATATTTTGAAATAAATAATGAAGCAAGTTGTCTTCTGTCCTCTATGTGTGGACACTGGTGTGCACACAAATGTGTATACATATATACATACATTCATACATACATACATGCACAGACAAGTCAATGAATTACAATGTATAAAAAATGCATGGACACGGAAATGGAACCAGTGGGAAATTGTAGAACTATTTGGAATGTGAAAAAAAGTCTTCTCTGAAGCTAAAAATTATTTTACTTTTTCAGGCTAGCACGAAGGGTGACTGCTCAGAGTGGGATATGAGAAAGACATGTGACAGATGATATGGCACTATCATGTCTGATACACTGCTGTGTAAGACAGCCAGTCTTAGGCCTGTGTACAAACTTAGCTCATTTCATATAATTACAATATCTTCTTACTAGAAAAGAGTTCCTAAATTCTAAAGATGACTCAGAAATGCATGCCCAAATATCACTGTAAGAAATGTAGAGACCACAAAACACTCAAATAAACAAAAGCAACCCTAGAAAACAGGCTTCCAAAAAGTCTATCACTCCAATGAGAAGTTACATTTGATTCATTTTATAAGTTTAAATATTATTTTTGTGATATATTTATGACTCATCATAAGACTTAGTCAGCTATCAACTTATCAACTAACCACATGAATGTTCTATTAAGGTAAACAAAAACACATACAGTTTTCTAAAAGATTTTTTTAAGTATATGTGTGTATGTAAGTTCAAGTATGTGCAGATCCCCATTGAGACCAGGAAACAATGATAGAGTGTTGGAGGAAGGCTGCTCAAATTGTAACTATATTTCTTGCTTGATAACTGTTTTGTTATATGTAATCTTGATATATTAAAGTTAAAACCTTCCCTTTTATTTAGACAGAAAAGAGGAGGTGATGTGGGAGGTGATGCATGCTGTGAATATGCTTTATTGCCATTGGTTAAAGAAGCTGCTTTCAGCCTATGGCTTAACAGAGTAAACCCAGGCTGAAAGAGATATGTAGAGATAGTAGACAGAGTCAAGAGAAGCCATGTAGCTGCCACAGGAGACAGACTCCTCCACTGGAGCCCGCAGAAACTTTGCCAGTAGGCCACGACCTCATGCTGATGCACAGAATAATGGAGATGGGTTAGTTTAGGGTGTAAGACCTAGCCAATAAAAAACTAGAACTAATAGGCCAAGCAGTGATATAATTAATACAGTTTCTGTGTGGTTATTTTGAGTCTGGGCAGCAGGGAACTAATGAGCAGACTTCTGCCAACATTAGAGCCCTTAGAGCTGGAATGGAAGGCGGTTGTGATCAACCATCTTGTATGCTGGAAAACAAGCATGGGCCATCTGCAATAGCAACATTCACTCTTAACTGCTAGGCCATCTCTCCATCCCTAGATACAGACATTCTTAGGTATATTTTTCATGTTTGGAATTAGTAAACAGGTCTGGTGTCCCTTTTTTGCCATTTTAATAAATCCTTTTATTTATAAATTTTCATGGTATTTTGAAACAGATTCTATATGTTTCTGCCATACTAGGGGATTGAATGTGATAAACAAAAAGTCCAAGACTACTGTTAGTTCTAGCAGAATATACAAAAATTTTTAAGGGTGAAGAAGTCACAAGGGTGGTCAATATCATTCTTCTTCCATGGATCTCAAGAGAAAGCATGTACCAGGAAGAGGAAATTATTGGCTTCAATTCAGATTATTGAAATCCATTTTAATGGATTCTGTTATTAACCAAAATTGAAAGTTTTCTTAAGTTGCTTCTCTAAAATGAACAAATAATTAATCAAATATATGTTAATGAACCTTAGGTTGGTCAAATGCACGAATATTTCTTATGATGATTTTCTCCTTTCTTTTTTCCATGTCCAGCCTTGAACAGAGAATGTTTGTCAGATGGGATATGTTTCTCCTACAGTAGCTTTCAGCAGAGTCAAAATTTTAGAGTAAAAGATAAAATATGGAAACGCACAGATTAGTAAACCATCTAAAACAAGGTAACAGCATCAGAGGGTAGAACCCATTTGCATAGCATCATTTGCATAGGCCCATTTGCATAGGATTACAGGGACATAAAGAAATTCTTTATAGGGACTTTGGGCAGGAAGGAAATGGATTCCAGTTAAGTGCAGTGGGAAGGTCTTGAATTATTATAGTGGCACTGCACAAAGTACTTCTAGGAGAGGGGCTTAGAAGGGAAATTGAATGGAAAGTTACCTGCATTATAGGTGGGCAGTGTCCCCAACAGAAAAATGGATAAAATGTAGCCTTTCCACATCTTCCAGTTCAGAAATCTGAACTAGATTGTATATCTCTTATATGAGTCACTTACACTAGATTTTGCTAAAATTGTACTCGGTGACTTTTCTGTTTGCTTTGGTTTTGTAGGCAAGGACTTTCTCCATGAATCTAAGCTAAACTAGAGCTCATGACTGTTCTACCTTAGTTTTGTCAGTGCTAGACTTAAAACATGCATGCCTGTGATTCAAATGAAAAATCCACGAGCTCAGGACATGTGGAGAAACCGCAGTCAAGGATAAAATGACAGGAATCTGTGATACTATACACATATTACATACAGCTGCAAAGCCACAGCTAAAACTATATGGAGGCTAAAAACAATGAAGAACATCGACTAGAAATGTTAGATGATGTCCCTTTGATTTCATATTAGAGTATATAAAGCTAAGAATCTGTAGCAGGCAGGGCTATAGGTGTCTATCATTTACAAATAGTTTACCAATTAGAAATTCTCTCTCATTATGAAAACCAAAACTGTGCCATTTATGTTTTAAGATTTTGCTACCAGGTTGGGTAAGGAAGGAAATACCCAGCTCTGTGGTTTGATTGCAGGGAGCATAACGGAGTTTACGCTCAATTTGACCACGGCCCATTCTCAAATTGACACCTGCAAAAGATAAGCTCATTTCATCTCTCTCAGGGCCGTCAGTGTTTTACGATCACATCCACGATAACATGAATGCTATGTTCTTCAATGAAGCAAAGATGAAGAAAACGCAGACATGGGTTTTGGAGAAACTAGGAACTAATGAAACTGTCGGACTTGTTTTTAGTCTGCCTTTCATGTCTGAACTTCAATTACGGAAAATGTCAAACCCAAAGAAATATATGAAAAGTAAAAATGAAAAGAATGCGTTCTATGTAACTGTTACCCAGTTTTAGCTTCATCAATTGTCAATATTGTCTGATTATATTTGAAAATTTTTATCTATCCGTTGAAAGTTCATACAGAAATACAATGTCTCTTGATCCTATCTACCCTTCACACTCCCTTCTACACTCCATCACATCTCCTACGTTCAGGTCCTCTTTTTATTATTATCTTATTAGCACAATGAGTTCATTTAGTACTGCCTAGATGGGCATTGGCATGGGCATGTGTCATCCACACACTCCTAACCAAAGTAACTCTCCGTCTCCCAGCAATCATCACCTGCCA
>LOEQ01000757.1:315022-335093 GCA_001685075.1 Bramus lutescens | reverse complement strand
TCTCTCTCTCTCTCTCTCTCTCTCTCTCTCTCCTGATTACTTTCTACTGAAACTGTTGGTAAACACCATCTCATCCTTCTTTGCAATGCCACAAAGAGCAGACGAGTTATCTTTCCTATTTGGCAGTAGGCATTGTCTATCAAGAGCAGCATCGCAGAGATCCAATCAGAGGAGACTTGCTCTGTAGATCCCGGGCCTCTAGCTACCTGCTTGTCTTCCACACCGGCAGTGGGCACATGTTTTGCCTCTTGTTTCTGAGTCCCAGATGCTGAACAAGTCCTGCCACCTGGGCGTCTCCTCTCCCAAGCTTCTGGACCAAGGACGGCAAAGGAAGGAGGATGGATATCTGTTACCTTTGTTCTATTTGATCCTCATTGACACTGGAAAATTGAGGCAGAGAAGGGCACAGTGATCTGCCTAAGTTACCTATGTGGGACATGGTTGCACAGGAGGAAGCTGCTGATTTCTGGAGTCTTGTCGTTTGTCCTCTCGCACATTGTTTTTTTTTTGTTTGTTTGTTTGTTTGTTTTTTCTAGTGNTTGTTTTTTTTTTTCTAGTGGCCTTAACGTCAGGACCCTTTAACTGGGTTGCAAAGAACAGACCAATTAGGAAATGTGCTTAATAGCAAATGCGGGGCTTCTTTGACCCTTCATGGAGAAAGAAGCAGCGATGCTCACAAGTTTAAAAGAATTGTTCAGTTGGGTGATGCTGAAGGGATGTAGCCATGTTATTAATACTGAAAAGTTTAATTACATTTTATTATACTATACTAGCTTCTCTTAATGGCTAAAAGAGGACTATGAAAGAAAAACCAAAAATCTCTTATTCTCTAGGAGCTATCCTCTCTGCTCTTTAATGTAAATATGCCTGTGTGGATATTAAAACTCATCCATCTCACAGGCTTTTAAGGGGAGGGTCACCTGACTTCACCTAGGGCCGCCCCCTCCCTTTTCCAGAGGAAATCCAAAAGTGAGAGACAGACAGACTTGGGTCTAGCCCAGGTTTTCATGCTGGGAGATGTAAACGACCCTGACTGAATGAGAATCCAGTGAGGTTGCTTAGTGGGGGTTGGGGGAAGAGAAAGGAGGGAGCAAGCGAGAGAGAGAGAGAGAGTCTCTCTCTCTCTCTCTCTCTCTCTCTCTAGTGCTGCATGCTTCATCTTTGAGAGGAGGGAAAACAAAAGACCTCAGGAGCAGTTTTGTGCTGCTGAATCTCGCTTCAAGAGGAAAATTCTCAGCATTTATGCTGGCAAGATCAAAGCTCAGCTAAGACTACTTCTCCCTGGAAGATCATTTTATCCGAGGATGGACTGGATCAGTACAGGTGGTTTGAGAAGACGCTGACTGAGGACCATGGAAAGGTGGGAGAGGACGCGCCGCTCCTGGGCTTGCTCTGAGCTCAGCTGCAGGTTAGTAAGCCTTAGCGGACCGGCTCCGGCTTCTGGATCCTGTCTCTCTAGGTGTGTATTTTCTATTTATAGCCTCGTACCCTCCTGTTCCCCAAGCCTGGCTAAGGCAGTGCCATATTCGACCAGATGTGAGCCTAAACTTGCTTTGGACTCTCCCTCCTTATACCGAATGCCTCTCGCTGGTTTCCGGAGCTTTTGTCTAATCCAGCTCGCCGAGAGCCATCATGATGTCTCTCCTCTGAGTCACAATGTGTGCTTCTGCCCGAGGTTGTCAGGTGGCTGTTTGGGGAGCAGTTTGCGTTTTTTTGCCCCGCCAGGCTGCAAAAATGCATGCATGATAAAGGCATTGTGAAGTGTAAACACAAATACCTGCTGACTTGGCATTTCAGCTAGTGCCAGAATCATTCTCAGATCGCCCGCTGCATTTGTCTCCTCTGAATTCCCCACAATTGAGTTCAAATACTGTAAGTTTGAAATGGCACCCGGTCAACAAAGGCACACCCCAGGTATTCTTCCAGCGGCATGTTTTACCTCCTATCGGAGTCAAGGCTTAAAAAAAAAAAATCTTAATTATTCTCGCCTGGGTTTGGGGAAAGAATACAGTGCGGTATGATTAAATTAGGTTCAAAGCCTTTAAAAAAAAAACGAGTGGATACAGATGTGTGTAAATCAAATACATAATTTCCCTCACTTCTGGCTTTGCAGATACAGTGCCTTTTGTTCCAGCGTGAGTATTTCCCAGTGTTTTTACAAAGAAAGCATTGCCTGTTCTTACGCTGAGAGCTGGAGGCTTGTGTGCCAATTTGCCATTGTGCCCTGGTCAGGAGTCTGCTCCTTTCTGAAGTAAACTGCCCAGGGGTATTAGTCGGAACGCTGCAGGAAGGCGAGGAGTGGGAGAGGCGTCTTTTCTCTTCCTGGGCATTTTTTTTTTTTAACTCAGAAGTGTCTAATTTCCATGCTTGCCAAAGGAAACGTGAGGGCATTTAGTTTTGAAGAGGATGCATTTCTGGTCCAAGCGATTGCCAAACCTTCTATTCCCAAGATGCTCAGAGCTGAGGGGATCAGATTTGGAATGGACTATTTAGGGAAATGTTCTGTGAGGGTGACTGGCCGCGTCCCTTTGGGCCAAATTAAGATGCGCTCTGGCAATTCTTGCACGAGCCGCTGTGAGCTGACATTTTCTTGTGAAGCTGTTGAAAAATGGCTCCATATCTCTCCTCCCGTCCTGAGGAGATGGTCTTCAAGTGCGGAGCCCTTCGCCAGCATTGTGATTTGCTGTGCTCGGTGTCTTCTGAGAGGGACGGGCTGAGTCGTGGTTCTTTCAGTTTGCCTGCCTTTTAAAATCTCGGCTTGAATGGAGAGTGGGTGGTGACGGTTTTACTTGAAACACAAACTACCCGGAGCAAAGCTAGCAGCGGATCGCTTCCCGGCAATCGCAGGTTTCCATTTTTAAAAGGGTAGATTAGATTTGTTGGGACATGACACACTTTTGTGTGTGTGCAAGTCAAGGATTTCTCTACGAAAATGCCCCCATGTGGCTCTTTGCATTTGGGCTTTTGGAATGGAAAATGACAGGTGAAACCTACGGGTACCTGCCCATCATCCATCTCTGAGAATATAAAGCTGCCATTTCCTGTCCTGTGCCTTTTCTCTCTTCTGTGAAGCCATTGTGCTGGGAGAAAGCTGGGTCCCCGACTTACAGGGCCGAGAAGGAATAATACACTTCCGAGCTGTCCTGCACAAGTGCTTATTAAGGAATTCCTGTGAGGAGCAGGTGGCGGAGGTGTGAGAGCCAGCCACCCCGCTCCTTTCCTCCTTTATTCAGGCTTCGGTTTGCGAAGGCTCCCACCAGCAGAGGCAGGATCCACTTAAGCAGAGGGCTGTGGGTGAGGAGGCATGTGTTGCTGGGGGTGTGTAAAATCCACTGTTCTCTGTTACACGGCAGCCTGAAATGATGCCGAGAGCGTGAGGCATGTTCCTGTGGAGGGGGCTGGATCCTCATGGTTTAGGCATAAGGTGCGGTGCTGTAGGACTTTACTAAAGAAGGCAACGTGGAGATGCAGAGGAGCACAGCAGTGTGTGTATTGCGAAGGGGGATTGTACCTTACGTTGTGCGACAGTTCCTAGTGACAGCAGTGTGTGCATTGCAAAGGGGGATTGTACCTTACGTTGTGCGACAGTTCCTAGCGACAGCAGTGTGTGCATTGCAAAGGGGGATTGTACCTTACGTTGTGCGACAGTTCCTAGTGACAGACATTTGGAAGACCCTCAGGACTTCCTGCAAATGGCACGGGGGTCATCTTTGTACTGGCATAAGCGTGGCTTTATTTAGCTCAATAATTCTAATGGCATCATATGGTCATTTCCCTACTGGAGGGTATCTCTCTAAAGGTCTACAACATGAATGACCCTCTGTATAGGAGAACTGGAACCAGATTTTCTTGGACTCTGTTTGAAATAATTTTGATGGAGCCACAAGCTTATCAGATCCATGCATTAGCCTCTGCAGTGAGTTGCACACGAGAGCTGAGACTTTAGCACGTGTAGAGCTGATCCCATGCACACAGTGTGGGGATGGGACATGGTGTGCTTTGGGAAAACTGATGTCATAATAGCAGAACCATGGACAAACAACAGAGAACACAATAAGCACAGGAATCTGGAAGTTCATGAGAGGATTAGCAAGGTCGCTCTTCTAGACTGTCGTTGACCCCAATGAGGCGTTTTAGCCTCATCTCAGCTGCAGATAACAAGAGGGCCGCATGTGTGAGCTGAGGATCTGATCCCTTGCTGTTTCAGAAGCTGCCAGTACTCAGTACAAACTAGAGACCAGAAGACTCACCCAGCTTTAGAACTTGAAGACATGTTATGTCAGCTCATGGGAAGGACAGCCGTGCTGCACAGTAAAAAGTGTGTGCTCTCTGAGCACCTCCTGGACTCACTGTCCTTGCTCAAATAGTCCCTTGCTTCACGGGGATGTGTGCTCAGGGCCCATTAGCCTTTATCACACCTTACAGTTGTATTGGTGTTCAGTTTTATGTAAGTATCGTTATTTGGTTCATATCGGTGTCTACCAGGAGGCAGGACCTTCTGAAGATAGAGCCTAAGCTCATTTTACTCAAAGGAGCCTTTCCTGTCTCTCGAATTATATCAACTTTCAGATGGAGTGAGTATCCAATGGTTGCTGAGTTAGCAACTGAATGTAAATATATACGTGTGTGTGTGTGTGTGTGTGTCCTCGTAATATATATAAAACTAAGAAAGCCACATTGTACAAAGACAGGTGCTGGACAGAGAACAATTCTCTACATTGGATTGTCAAGTTTCAGAATCCTACAACCAGGCTGGTCCCAAGAGGGACAATTCCCTTACTAGCAATTTCTGTCTTCGAAAAATACTGACATGATTGTCGTTGTAACTTTCAAGAACTTCCTTTACTAATCTGTGTGAAAGCATTCCTGAACCAGTCCTAAGCACAGCCTTCTGCTGGTCCCTCTCAGCTCCTCCTCTCTAAAGTCCTTATTTTCTGCCTCCCTCCTCCCATCACTCCTAATGCTTTCATCTGGTCCCGTCTGGGTCTCATCTGAACACAGTGACACCCGCCTAGCCAAGCTGCTCTATGTTTTCTGGGCCCAGAAAGCTCCCGCGAGGTAGAACTCTCCCAGCAGTGCTTGCTACTAAACCGTGTTGTGTACCACCCAGTTCTGTGCTTTCTGAAGAGAGGCTGCAAAGCAAAAAACAGAGTGGAGCTTGTCTGCGACAGGCTTGCTTTCGCAGAGACCTCCAAGGGGAAAGACAGACAACTGTTTCGTGAGTCTAAGAGTAAGAACTTCATTTCATAGCACATACGTTATAACGCGAGAACTCAGTAAAGGACGTATGGAAGAGGTGGGACTTCCTGCAGACCAGGACTGATAAGTGCCATTGAAAGTGTCAGAAAGGAGGAACAGCTTACCACAAACGGACAAATGGTGAATAAAAATGGCCAGTGTGGGTTCCCACAGGTATGTTGAGGGCACCGCTTGGGTTGATTTTCGAAATATGATGAGTGTCGCGGGGGGGGGCGCTTATCCATGAATTCGTTATTATTTCATTCACCTGATAGATAACCTTGAGATTCTGTGGGCTTGGATGCTGGCAGTTAGTTCCTGGACGCCAGAATTTACTTCTTGGCCTTGGCGTACCCTGTTCCAGCCTCTAAAACTAATCTCAAAGAACTCTTCTATCAGAGGTGCTTTGAAAGATTTCTTTAGCAATATCGATCCCTTTAATTGAGGCTTATTGAAAGTACTCAGCATAGCCCTCCTGTCGTTTGAGCCCAATAGAAATATCACCATCTTATTGATAGGCAGTCAAGTTTTTATTTAATTGCATTTTCCCAAACACCCCCTTGGAAACATTATGTTCCCACCAGAGCATGGGAGGAGGGAGCTGTCTCCTCTGCTCTTCCAATTGTCTTAGACTACTACAGCAAGAAACATTTGAAAATACATCTTAGTATTTCTGAGCTCTAAAAGCACAGTTTGGGGTCTTCTACTCTAAATCCTGAAATGATGAACAGAGTTCAGATAGAAAAGAGTACATTTCTAAGAGTTGAAAATGTCTAGGTGATTTTGTATCTAAGAAAGGTGACCTCTAACTAGTGAAGTTATTGATTGATACTTTCCAGTTTACTGAATAAGTTTCAGATATTGTATAGGAGATATTCAATTCTATGAAAAACCATTAAGCTTTCTTTGTTTTTTTGTTCTTTGTAACCCCCCCCCAATTTAAATTGAAATACTAGTCGTTTACAGACACAGTGAGTGTCTGTTTAAAAAGTAGACTTCCTCTTAGGACCGCTTGCTATTGCAAACTGCCCTGACACATATGGTCTTTCAGGTGTCTTTGCCGTGACAATAGAGGACAGTATCGCCCTTTTGAGCTGTCACAGGGACCTATCACCCCTCCTAACAGTTGTGTACATGACCTTCAGTATGTTACACTTTAGACAGTGTGATCTTCCAGCCCCCTCTCATTTCAAAAGGAAAAACATGAATAGAGATGGGTTCGACTAGTAAAATAGAAAATTCTGCTCTGTGTGTGTCCGTCAGCTATGGTCACTCCTTCCCATTGTACAGCAAACTGTTGTGTATATAGTGCTGCAGAAGGCAACTTATGCTTTCTAGTTTATAGCCATGGCTCTGGAAGTTGCAGATCTTTCATGACTGGTGCAGTGATGTTCAAGAAGATCCTTTGTTGATTCCATATGCCTGAATTCCACACTCAGCAGAAAAGGAACTGGTTTCTAAACATTAATACACATATTAAGAGTTCACATTGCCCAAACTTGAAAGAAGACTTTTAACTGATGGTCTGGAATGTTCTGTGTTTATCCTCTATCCCCGAATGGAGGTCTACCAAAGATTGGTGTTTTCTCGTTCTGGGTCTTAACAACCATTTTAGTCAGGTACATAGAACTATATTGTGTTACTTTGCTGTGTATGAGCCTTTACTCACAACTGGAATGCTCTTTTTAAGATGCATGTTAATTATGAAAATAGGTCTTTTTTGAAGTCTGCTTTGCTCAGTGCTCTCTGGAACCTAAGAAATGCTGGCTTCTGTCTAACTCATATGAATATGCAAATGTATGACATATATTGTGCTTTTTTCTTAGAGTGCATTCCTCTAGAGTAGACTTTCTCCCAAAGTCATTTCTTTGATTATCTTCCAGTGCTATTGCCTAATAGAGGATGATAATATAGTTCTCACAGAGTTGACTTATCTTGAAGAAGCTAGTTTTCTTCTTGTCCACATCATGGAAGAAGGAGTATAATATGTCTTTATGAAATTAAATAGTTCAAAATCTCTATTTTCTATGACCTGTGTCTCTGGTTAAAAATGGAAAAAAATGTTTAAGACTGCTAAAAATTACTGCAAACATTTTTTAATAACAATTCACAAAATGTAATACTCAATTGTGAGCAGCCTAAGGTAAAATTAAAGGAAATTAAGCTAAATATTTTGATATGTGAATTATCTTTGTATAGACTGGAAGCTGTGTATTATGTTTGTCTTTTTAAAATTTATTTGTTTAACTCTATGTGCATGTGTGTGATTGAGTGTATGCACATACAACATGTGTGATCAGGAACCCACAAAGGTCAGAAGAGGGGGTCAGCTACCCAGGAACAGGAACTATAGAAGAAGGTGAGCCTCCATGTGGGCACTGGCTCATCTGCGAGACCAGCCAGTGTTACTAACCACTGGACAATCTCTTTGACCCAATGCTAGTCCTAACCGCTGGGCAATCTCTTTGGCCCCATGCTAGTCCTAACTGATGGGCAATCTCTGGCGCCATGCTAGTCTTAAACACTGGGCAATCTCTTTGGCCCCACGCTAGTCTTTTTGTCTGGAGTTGTGTGCCGTCCTTTCTCAGCCCGATGACCCTTTGTACCCAGCCTGCTGTCTCTATGAGGAGTTAAGGACGTGCTCTCTTCTGGGCTATGCCACTGTGGGTGTAGTCTCTAGACCAGAAGCATCAGCGCCATTTCAGAATCGGGAAATCTCATCTTAACTTCTTGAGTCAAAGTCCTGCATATCTTACCAAGATTCCTGAGTGATGCAGATTCTTTGAGACTGTTTGAAGAACAGAGTTTAGAGAAATCCTCCTATGAAGTTTTGATTGATCTGCATAGCCTGTGACTTAGCTGGTAACATGAGGATACACTGTGAATAAGGAAGATGTTTTCACAAGCTATAACATGGAAACAATTTCTTCTCCAGGCTTCACATGACCCAGGAGAGAAATAAGCTAAAATCCTTCTTCTCCCTAGACTAACGCTTTCTATATAGACCAACTAGTGATGTAACTAGACAAGAAGGGGAGACTAGAATGAAGTCTGGATTTGAGCAGGTATTTAGCACAGAAAACTGGGCAGCTTCCTTTGACTTTTAAGCCTCAATTTTCTTTTCAGTAAAGTGAAGGTTGAAATACTTCTTGTCAGTGATGCTCTGGTATTAGTTATGAGACATGAGTTCCTGCAGCATGGTTAGCACAGCACAGACGCTTAATAAACAGACAGGAGCTATAGCTGATAATATCTTATACCAGGTCATCCCGGCTGCTTGAGGAAGCTGAGATGTCATCACTTCCACCGTCATTTTCTAGGCATTTGCTTCAGATGCATCTTGGGAATGGACACTAATCCTCCAGTTAGTTTGACCTTCTGATACGTGAGTTCAAGAAGGTAATCCGGGGGCCACCATGTTCTTATTTTACATGCATACTAAGGATGAGATAAATGTTCCTGAAGATACAAAAGAAGAGGGTTGGTACTCTTCATATCAATTCCTTTCTTCCAGTCAAACAGGCTCTGTGCACCACTCAGTAAGCTTGTCAAGGAGAGTTAACCTCAGAATGTTCTAGGGAAGAGAGCTGCCTCATTACCTGAGATGCAAGAGTTTAGCTCGGGAGTATACAATGTTCATAGGTAGCATCTAAAGTCAGTTCTCTTACATTGTTAGGAGGCCAATGAGTCAACTGAGTTTGGGGTAGTTAAGCAATAGGGGAGATGCTGGCTTGTGGACATAGAATTATAGTTAAGAGCTACAGATTTCAAAAGGCCTATTCTATAGCAAGGTGGCTACAGTTGCTGTAGAATCAACAAATTTAAAGAAAGTGTGTTCTATGAGCTCTCACCACAAGGCTAACTTTGTTGTGCATTGCACGTTAATTACTAGATTTGACCATGCTATAATGTAAACATTTTTAAGAACATCATGAGGTACAAGGTAAAGTACACTTTATTTGTCAATTAAGAAACATAAACGTAATTTCATCTGGGGGAAGTTTTGTTTCCTTGTTACAGTACTGGAACTTACGGTCGGGGCTTGGTGCATGCTAGGCGTTTGTTCTTTCCCCATGGAGTTATTTCCCCAGCTCAAGTGGAAACTTTAATATTGTAACTTCTACACCAGTAGTGCACTCCAGATTAAAATGTGGTACTAAGAAAAATTATATCACGCAGAGAGGCTTATAGGTTATAAAAGAATAAGATTCAGAGAAATTGTTCAGAGCAATCTCTCTTGTTTTTTGTTATGAAGGTTTAACCTGAGAAAATTTGCATTTTTATCTTAAAAAATAGGGCAAATGTGTGATAAAAAATTTCATGCATAAGCTTACACTTTAATATATTCAACTGTTGTTAATATGCACATTATTTTGTTGTTGTGTTATGAAAGAAAACAACAGACATTTTGTTTAATTAACAATTTTTGGTCACTACTTGATATTGTATCATTCTCTCAAACAACTAATGAGTTTATGTAAGCGTGATGCTCAGGATCTCACATGGAAATAGCATTGCCACATTAAATCTACCTTTTCCTCATTTGTAACTAGAGAGGAAATAAAAGCTTCTAATAACCAATGTTAGATTCTACTTTCAGTTATACACATTGTAAGGCTCTAATGCCAAGTATGTTCAAATCACACTTTAAAAAATCCTCTACTGCTATCTCTGTGGGTTTAGCTGGCCTCCTCAGTTGTTAAATGAGATTTATGTGGTCACCTTAGTCCTGTGTGTATCAACCGAGACCGGAATTTGAATCTGTGAAGTAGAGAGGCTGTTTGTCTTTATGTATCTATACACATGTTTTTGAATAGGTTAGAATCTCAAGTTGCAAGTTCTAAAATATTAAATATTTATACTGTATTTCAACTACAGTTTCTAGCCCTGGGAAGCTTGAGATTAGGTAATATGAACAACTTTACTGGTGTTTACTTTGTACTAATTCTGGAAAGATTCTTTCAGATAACTGTCTCCCTAAGAATGTCTACTAGAACGACATTTGTATTCCAGAAGTTGAGTCAATGAGCACTTAAAGCAAAAATTCCATATCGTCTTGTGCCAGATTTGGTTAGCTGTTAACAATATAGGGCTCTTTCTGCCCACAAAACCTCTCTATTTACTGTCAGTTATATGTGAACATAGGACATAGAAGTGGTGGCTAAGAACAACCATCATGGTATAAATATGCGCACAGAGAGGGGCACATCATGCTACCTGAATCGGGAGACCCATGAAGAATGACAGAACCTGAGAACTAACCCCACTCTCTTCAGTTGCAGAAGAAGGAAGGAGAGTAAGACAGAAGAAACAGTGTTGCTTCTGATACACAAAGAATGTTGTGGGACTAGAGAGACGGCCCAGTTGTTAAGAACAATCACTGGCTGCTTTCCTGGAGGACTCAGGTTCAATTCCCAGTACTCATACAGCAGCTCACAAATATCTGGAAATATGGTTCCAGGGGATCAGGTAGACCAACCACACACACACACACACACACACACACACACAGACACACACGCACGCATGCACGCATGCATGCACACACACACACACACTTACACACATACACCTAAAAATAATAGTGATTTAATAGAAATAAAAAAATTGCAAAAGCCAGTGTGGTATCTTAGAGAACAGAAGCAGAGGCAACAGACATACAAGATTTCAAGATTTCAAGAGATGAATGAAAGTGAGGGGGGGCTTTGTTATGATGGGGTGCCTTCTTATGGTAATACCCCTCCATGAAACCCCCACCCCGGTCATGAAGCTTTTTCTTCATTTTCACATGGAAGTCTGTGTAATGATGTGTGTATAGAGATTGCAGTGCCAAAAAAAAAAACCCTAGTGCATATGTCATTTTTTCCCAAGTGTCCCTCAGCATAGAAAACACACACGTTACTGCAGACTGTCAGAAAAACAGAAGTCAATAGAATTATAAATGCGGTCAGCTCTGCATCTATGAGGCTTAGAGGGTTTTTATAAGTGTATTTTCATATAGCCCATTCATATTACAATGATCTAAAAGCCTGCAATGTTTTAGGCCTTGTTCCAGCTGCTCATGATATAGCAAAAAAACACAATGAGGGAAAAAATCTTTATGAGAGAGACCAATAATGCAAAAGTTAATGAGGAATATTAAAACAGTAGTTGTCTCAAAAGATGCTTTCGGATGGGAAGCAAGGGAGGACAGCAGTGAAGAAGACTACTGAGTCAAGTCTTGGCAGAGTGAGGAACTGTAGGGGTGGAGACCTGTAAGGCTGTTGAGCATGCTCAGTTGCCAGTGCCTATTCGCCATCCGAGATGACTGACTGGAATAAAGGTTCAGAAGAAAGGTTTAGGAGTTCTTGGGAAAGCACACATGGAGCCGTCACTAACTACTGCGGCCATTGAAACCATGTGTTTAAGGACCTGACGTAAAGGCAGAGTGCAGACAGTAAATGGGACATTCTACCCTGAGCACTGGAGCGCATGTAGCTGACGGGATTAGAAGGCAAATTCACAGACACCAGAGAACAGCAAGAGACAGTTGTGTCCTCTCTGCTGAGTAAAGAAATGCTTGAAAGACAGGATGAGTATCTGCTGCTGCTGAAACCTTGTAGAATCTGAGGACACCACTGGCTTTTGCAATGAGGAGACTTCAAGAGAACAAGAAGAAAAATGTAGACAGCGCAGATAATTTCTTTAAACTTGGCTTCTGGTCTTTACTGGAAGGAAAACAGGGCCAACAGATGGATTCTTTTTTCAGCTTAATGAGAAACTTCAGCAAGTTCATGTCTTAAAGATGATCATGTTAGAAGGACGAGGAGATAAGCAGTTATGGAAAGCGAACTGCATCTCACTGTCTTATGCAGGTTTGTTACTTTTGGAGTACCTGCACCTATATGCAATGGTTTACCTGTAAGTTGGCTCACTGGCCTTGGTATTTACAATTTATTTTGAAACAGGCTCTTACTAGCAGAAACTGGCCTTGACCTTGTCACCCTTGTGCCTCAGATAACAGGCCCGTGCCACAAGGTCCAGCCTTTGGTGGAGGATGGGGCAGGGTTCGAGCTAACAGGCTTTCCAGAGCACAGGTGGCGAGAGTGACGTGGCCTGTCTCTTAGCAGCAAAAAGCCAGTGTGCATAGGCGAAGAGGTAGGTGTGGAGATTTGGTGACGGGAGTTCTAAATGTTCTCTTCTGATGAAATTAATTTCCTAGTGAAAAATAAAGCAAGATTAAATTGAAGGCTATAAAGGGGATTTTGAGAAGAAGCAAGAGGTCCTCGGGTCTGGACAAGTGGGAAAAATTAGTTGTATGGAGAAAGGCAGTATATTAAGAAGTGTCTGCTGGGGCTTGGTGGTAGTGGCATATGCCTTTAATCCCAGAACTTGGGAGGCAGAGGGAAGGGCATCTCTGTGAGTTCAAGGTCAGCTTGGTAAGCTAGAGCTACACAGAAAATACCGTTTTCCTGTCTTGGGGGAAAAAAATCAAACTAGAGTTTACTGGAAGCAGGTAGTCACATGGCAGACAGAGAGATGGGTTTTCTGGGTCTAAGTATCTCATAAAGCAAGAGGAACAAGGTGGTCAAGGTGAAGACCTCAGCCTACAGTGAGAACGGAGAAGGGATGATGGCGGAGTATAGGGGTGGCAGGAACGGAGAGACGGACCGTGAAATCTGTGTGACACCAGCAGGTTGAAGAGCTCAGGAAAAGGGAAAGGCTGCCAGGCAGAGAAGAATTCCGTAGTTGTCTGTCAGAAGCATCAGAGTTTTCCACAATCCTCTCAGGCGCCATGATGCTGCATTAAACTGTCTTATCCTAAAAATTGCCCTCATTTTATGCCAACATGGCTGCCAAATGCATGCCTTCCCGCCCATCCCCACTAATTGGTTCATTCTCTGAACAACTGGCGGAGCTGCACACGCTGCTGCCGCTGAANGCTGCCGCTGAAGTTGCTCCTATATGCGCCGTTGCCTCTGGGGAGGCAGAAAAGACAACTGAAAATATGATATTAGCTACTTTCCTAATAGATAGCTGATGCGTTCCCATGGATCTACACATTGATAGGATCAAAATGATGCTATGGTTGGTTCTTGCACCGACAGATGCACTCGGATCTTGAAAGTGGTTACGATGGCGTGTCATGGAATGGAAGCTAGGCGTAGGTCTAAACTAGGCTGGCAAGAGCTGAGACTGCCACCTGAGGGGCTGGAGCCCTGTTTCCCCACCCTTCCTGTCCAGGAGGTATTTCCATCTGACTGAGATTATTTGGAGAAATGCCTCTCCGTCCCAAGGCTAGGAATACATGTCCCTAGCCTGTAGAGGAAGCAGCCTTCTTCAGCACACTTAGGTGTCCCTTTATTTGGATCCCTTCATTTCTGTCACTCTTATGATTCTGATGCAGATTGACAGGATATTGTGGTGAAAATAAAGTAAATACGAATCAGGATTCTTCTGAAAAGTGTGGCCCATCAGTTCCCATGCCAGTGGCCCATTCTTACACAAGCTCACCAACTGGATTTTGAAGTTCAATTTAATGTGGTCTACATGGTCCATTTATCTTGTCATGCTTGTACAGTTATGACTACGGAATGAGACAAGCCACAGTTGTTTATCACCAGAGTATAAAATTTTAATGGTCAGAGAAAGCAACAGAATTTAAAAAGTGTGTGTGTGTGTGTGTGTGTGTGTGTGTGTGTGTGTTAGGTACAGGCAAGTAACTGGAGAAGCCAGAAGAAGTTGTCAAATCTCCCACTGGTGAGACACGTGCTGTTTGGTAATAGGAACCAAACTTGGGTCCTCTGCAAAAGCAACATGCATCCTTGACCAAAATCTCTCTGGTCCCCACAACACAGCTTAAGCTTTGTCCAGTGAATGACAAACAGCGACATGCCACAATCTTATAGCAAACCTTTGGAATAGGTTGTCTATATTCTGTGAGGATAAGGTGGTCCTGCTTTCACTAAACAGACCACCGACTGTGGTCCATTGCTCTGTCAAATCACCTGTTTTTATCTTATCTGTGGATCAGAACTTCTGAGGTACTTGCTTATAAATACATAATCCTTTTCTCCATAAAAATATGCATGGCCCTAAATTATTATCTCATTCTAGGCCTTAGTACCTGTAATTTAAATGAAATGTTCATTAAAAACATATTCTTTGAACGGTGTTTAAAAGTGAAAACATATACTTTCATAGAATTTGTCTGTCTGATTGCAAATCTACCATACTTCTGTAATCTGTGTATATATGTGTGTAAGCATGCCATACATGCATACTAATTTATATGAAGAAGCAATAGTGTGTAGAGCGAAGAGATGATCTCATGTGTCCTTCTCAGGAATGTTGTCCCTCTCTCTTGAGATAGGATCAGCATGGAGCTTGCCAAGAGTGCTGGACTGGTTGAAAGTGATGCCCAGTGGTCCATTTCTTTCTCTCTGCCTTCCTAGCTCTGGGTTAACAAGTGTGTCACCATGCCTACCACATTTACACGGGTTCTGGGGACCAGACTCTGGCCTTCATGATTTTGAGGCAAACACTTTATAGATGGGGCTAGCCTGTCAGCTCACAGCATACAATAAGCCACCCTTCATAACCAAGACACTAGGCTCACTTTCACATGTGTCTTAGTGGAAACACATGAAAACAAATGATTTTTTTTTTAGTTTGGGCATGCCTAATTAGCTATACCTCTCACAGACATCTAACATGTTATTTTTGAGATTAAAATCATTTAATCTGTCCTATGCCCTGACAAATTTCTCTTCCTTTAGAAAGGTGCATTATTAAACTTCCAGTGTTCAAATGCTCTGCTAACTTAAGTAATAGGATGCTGAACAAACCATAAAAGATATTACTTTGGCCCGCAAAGGTTGAATTTCATCGCATGCAAAACCAAAGTCTTTGCCTTACAATACATTTTTCGTAATAGAGGCCATCCATCAAGGTACAAAAAGGCGTGTTGAAGCAATGAGGGGCAGTAAGGCAAATAACTTGGACTGGGATATAAATGGACTGCCTCCCTTACAGTGAGCTCACCTGCAGTGTCAGAATGCCTTCATGCAAGTTGAGAAGGAAGTATACGCAGCCATGGGAAGTGCTTCCCTAATATGTACGTCAAGTGCCAAATACTAATCTCTAGATGATTTTTATTTTGACTACCCATGTGTATCCCTTACTTATGTCAAGTGTATCTAATTGTTCATTCTAACAAGTGATGTCTTTAAAACTAATATTTGCTGCAGACTTGATAGTTTCGGGTTCTCTAAGGGTCTTCAAGGATCCAAACTTCCCTATTCACCATTTAACATTAAAAAGCAAACACCAGCGAGTTCCCATTCCTCATAATGAATATTTATGCTTTCATTTGTTTCTTCTATTTAACGTCAATAACATTTGTTTTATTTTATTTTTTTTTTTGTGCTGGGAACTGAACTCAGAACTTCCCACATGCTGGGGAAATGCTCTATTGCTGAGCTATGTGCTCAGCCCTAAGTTACAATTTTATTCTTTTCAATCTTCATTATTGTTTAGACATGTGTTTACTACTCTCTGTGCTCTTCAGTTTTTCCTAAACATTCAAGTTTCCTTCATTTTTCCTTACTGTCTGAGAAGATGCTTATTTCTTATGCTGCAGGTCGGCATATAAGAGTCCATTTTCATTTGACTTTTTCTTATCTGCTAATGTCTTGATTTCAAGTTCAATCTTGAACATTGTTTGTTTTTTTCCCTAGAAATAAAGTTCTTAGCAGACAGGTTTTCCCCTTATAGGTGGCCTTGAATTCTGTAATATCCACTGCTTTGATGAAAAGCATGCCAGCTGTCATTTATAGTGCATTTCCTGTGGACAGTGGGTCATTTTCCCCATTTCCAAGAGTCATTCTCAATCGCTCTCTGTCTCTGTCTCTCTGTCTCTGTCTCTGTCTCTCTCTGTCTGTCTCTGTCTCTGTCTCTCTCTCTCTATCTCTCTGTCTCTCTCTCTCTCTCTCAGAGAGAGAAAGTATGTGTGTGCATGTGTGTGTCTCTTTTTCTCCCCCTTCTCTCTCCCTCCCTTTTACAGCAATGATCATGATTTCTAATTTAAATGACATTCTTGTCTGTTGTTTTATGAGCTCACCTGTAAGTTATATTTTCTATAAAATTTAGAGAATTTGGGGTCATTATGCCTTTGATATTTTTCTTTCTCTACCTTCTATGAAACTAATGGAATATATATATGTAATGTATATATAATACTATATTATGTTTTAGTAACATCCACAGATCGTCAAGACACTGCCTATTTGTATTTATTTAATGAGTTTATATTGGATCTCTCATTAATCCCCTGTAAGTGTGTATATCCTTTATTCTGCTTTCTGCTGTGAGACCTACTAGTGAGTTGTTTGTTTGCTTTGTTTGTTTGTTTTTTCAGAACCTGAATATTTTATTTCTTGAATTTCCTTTTCTAAAGCATCTATTCTCTTCTGATTTGTTTGCTTAGCAACAATTATTGTTTTCCTTTAAGTCTTTGAATATAATTGAAACAGTTTCTTTAAAGTAGCTCTTAGCTAATTGCTTTTTATTGGTCATCTTGTGGTCATTCATATCGATATTTTTATCATTGATTATGAATGACATTTTCTTGTTGCTTAATCTATCTAACTCTAACTTAAATAATGCTGTTCTGTCTTCAGACTACTGAAAAATACTTATTTTTATTTTTAGCAGGTAGTTAATCCCCCTTTAGGTTGCAAAATATCTTACATCTTCAAAACCAACATGTTCAAACTCTTCTCTATGCTTGGCAAAGGCTTAATATATTTTGAATATTTTTCATTTTAAACAAGATGCTTGGGATCAAACACATATTTGCGTAGAATGTGAAATTTCCTTCCTTGGCTACTTCCTCTCTATTTAAGAAGGAATGCAGAAGATTTGGCTGCTGTGAGTTAGTCTGAGTAACAAAGAAGATTTGGTGCTGTTAGACATTACTTAGGCTGCTCTGTTCTTTCGGTTAAATATGCAAAGAAAAAAAATCCTTTACCAGACTCAGGACTATTCTATGACTGTGAAGGACAAAGATAAAAAGACCATTATACAATCATGTCTCCAAACAAAAATAAACAGGAACCTTATCCTGCCCACAAGAATAATCTAGCTTCCTCATTGTGGCTAATATCTGACTGCTGGAACTCTGTCAGTCTTTAGATAGGAAAAATTATGATCTCCATCAAAGAAGTCGCTCTAAGCCTTAACAACAGATACATACTAAAACTCAGATTTCTAATGCAGTCCCCCAAACAACAGAGCAGAAGCTGAAATTCCAGAGAATAGGGAATTCCTGAACCCACCCAAAGAGAGTCCAATCTCATTTCTAGGAGTTGAGAACCCCGACTTTGTCCAGTACATGCCCTCCAATGGCCATTGCTTGAAGAACCATGCCATTGAGTCTCATCATTCACTTTCTGTTAACTGTAATGGACCCTAAATCTGACCTCTGAGAGTCTTCAAACCACATAACAACCGAGTTTAATTTAATTTCTAGCCACTGGACGTTGTATCTCATCTGTCTACCTTATGACAAAAAGCCATGAAAAGACGCTGGGTACTATTCTCTCTTTTTGCTCTCTTGCCCACTTTTCATTTCTTTTTAGAGCTTTCAGGTAGTCATTTATTATCGTTTGTCTATAGTTTATAGTCATTATCCCCAGGAAATTGCTCTGCTATGAATAACTTCACCAATAGCAAAAGCAGCAATTGTTTTCTTCTCTTGTGATTAGAATATAATACTCCGTATCATGCAATCTGTCCCAGTCTGAGCAATCATTCTGGGATTCCACAACTTGAAAGTAGCCATCATGTTGCATTACAGGAAGGCCTGAGTTATGACTGCTAAGTGAATCTAAATTGGGAAACCTGAGAAGGCCAAGTAGGTCATTCAGCAGGAAGTTGGCTACACTTTTGATACTCTTTTGCTGGACAGGAATCAACAACCATGTCCAAATAATATAACTCTAACAAAGCGCCCATTTCTGAGAATACTTCGAAGAAGTACTGTGGATCACTTAGCTGGCTAGTTACAGACCTAGCACACAGTATTTTTCCATGAATGATTGAAAACTGGGAAGTCTTCACTTTTACTGTTACAACAGTAAAAGCTTAAAATTCAAGTTGACACACCTGTCAATTTTCTGAAACCACAAGCTTTATGTTTGACCATTACACCTTAAGGGAGAAGCCATTGTTTTTTCTTGTGTGAGTCAAGAACCTGAGAAGCACATTCTTTTTCTCTGTTGTTTAAAGGACCACAGGTTTGTCCCGGAGGTTAGATAGCCTTGTCTGAGTTCTGTCCAGAGACACAGAGCTTCATTGCTGTTTACTCCAAGAATCCCCCTCTGTCTTATGAATGGCATACATCATCATTCACGTGGAAAGCTGTGAGGCTTGCAAAGACTTGGGTGATTCTTCAGCCATGGATGTCTACCAATCGTTTATTAAATTTAAGCTTTCCTTACATCTATCTTATATCAGCATAGCTCTCCAAGAAGCACGAACACATCCTTGGACGACAGTCAGTAGTGTGTCGACTCCACCCTTGAGTCTCCAGCCAGCCCCTGCACCACTTCCAGGGTCTTTCCAGTGCCTGGCTGAAGCTGTCATCCTGAGGGTGCACTGCCTACTACATAGCTCATCAGTTTGATGTTAGTTCCGCTTGTCCTCTGACTTCTCTGAAACGCAGGACCCATGAGGCAGAGGTATACCAGTTTTGATCACTGAGAGCAATCTGGAGACTAAAGCAGTGTTTGGCATATGAAAATTCATCAGCATATGCCCAGTAAATGAATTAATTAATAAAATAAGCTGCTGATAGAAATCAGTCTGGCTATCAACTTGGACAACACGGGAGGTCTTCATGCCTTCTCTGTCTTCTCCACTGAGCTAGCTGCTGCATGCGTCTATGTAAAGCACAGCCCAATTTTTTTTTTAATCTTTCCTGAAAAACTGTTAACATCTCCCTGGTGTCTGTAAAATGAAATCCAAATCCCCAGCTTGGCATTTGAGGTCCTTTGCAGCACAGCCTTATTCTGCCAACAACTTCATCAACCAACGCCCTCCTTCTGTTCCAGTCCTCCCGTGTGATCTTCCGGCTTGCTTTCCCGTCGCCTCTGTGAAATGCTTGTGCAGCAGGCCCTCCTGGTTACCGTGTTTCAGAAGCGCACTCCCCGTGTTCCTTACCTTGGTTTATTCTCGCTGCTTATTGTTCTTAACAAAATCTAACGACTCCTCGTATTTCGTCTGTCTTTCCTCCATGAAGAGAGGAGTTGTATCTGTTATGTCTTCTGTGAGAGCATCAGTCTATAATAGCCCCCTCCCGACATCAGTTCATACAATGCTGTCTTGCTCACAGCGCTAGTTCCGAGCAGTGCTGGGTCTGAACACCTCGGGCTGCCTTTCTTTCCGCTTAGATCTCCTTTCCCTATTCCCCATTGCACGTAAGCCCTGCCTATTTTCCATGACCCAGCTAAACTGTAACCTCTTTTAGAAAATTCCCTGGCTCTTCTGAGCTGAGGGGGAGATGACTCAGCTCCTCCAAAGAGCGAGAGCGTTTAAACCAAACTACTTTTGCATGTGCGGAAAAGCATTTCCTGCTTCTACTGCTGCGGCTTAAGTTTCTGCTTTAAGAGATCTGTAAGAATAAGCATCATTGCTAGCTCACCTTTGCAATCTGAGCTCCTGGTTCTGTATACATAACCAACAGTCAATAATATGGCTTGGATGGTCATTATATGAGTATTTTGAACATAGTACATTCTACTGAGAAGTAAAAAAATGCTCTATAAAATCTCTGTGAAAAGGAATATATATA
>LOEQ01000757.1:282871-309580 GCA_001685075.1 Bramus lutescens | reverse complement strand
GATGGGTAGGATCAACATAGTAAAAATGGAAATTCTACCAAAGGCAATCTATAACTTCAACCCAATCTCCATTAAAATCCCAACAAAATTCTTCACAGACCTTGAGAGAGAGAACATTAAATATTCTTTGGCATGGAATTTTAGACTGGGCAAAGCAAAGTGCATAAACCAGGCAGGGTCTCTCAGCTTCTGTAACTGAATGGCTAGGGAGTGGCTACTTCTCCCACTGAGATTCTCAGAGAGGTGGGACTAGGGGAGGGGCATTTAACATTGAAGTCGGAGAGTATCCTGCCGTCACCTTGGTTAGCGTTATTCCTATTTCAGGTTATGTGCTAAGCTTTTGAGCATTATCATTTTGCTTTCTGCTTAAGAACTGACTCTTCTAGAATTTTAAGTGACAATGACAGTCTGCAAAATTGCTCTTTGAGAACAATTAAACAAAGTCAGTAGGCATGTAATATTTTTAGCAATGGGTAAAAGGGATCATTTAGCTGTGACAGAACGAAACGCACAATCTTTAGAATTCTTTCAATGGATCTGATTGTTATGTGACAGATTTGGGTGATGGCTGAAGTCTACGGGCTAAGCTCAGATGGTATATAGAGGATACACTTGTTAAGACGATAGATATGAGCTCGGAAGCTATCAGGAATTAGTCCTGGCAAGAAAGGATTTTTCTTCCTCTTTAACTGGTGGCTGAAACTATAGAAAAGATCCACTGAAAATACACATTCTAGAAGACCACACGGCACACACCAAAATAGAGTGGAGAAACAGAACAGTATTCAGACAAAGACGACAATACCAAATAAGCAATATTCTGGACATCAAGTAAAGCTGATACTCATTTTTGGAGTGACAGAATTAAGAAATGATGCCTCATAAAGAAAGTGAGAAAGACAGCAGGCAAGGCAGTTAATTAAATGGACTTGTTCTTATTACAGCTGTCCTGATTATGATTAACTACCAATTCTGAGTCTGGTCACATTAACTCTTGGCTGTATGGGACTAAGGAACAGAATACCATAGAAACACAGACACACAATACTCTGAAAATAAAGTCTGTAACTTTGTAATTAATATAATTCCACTAACAGAAAACTCATACCTTGTCTATTTTCATGTATTGAAGAAGTAGCCTAAGTATTTGGAGCATCTGTGGGAAGATGGCAAAAATAGCCTTCCCTATGTTAGGAATTGCCACAAGGCTACCACCCCTCATCCATTGCATCTCTTCGTGACTATTCTGCAGCGGGCCCAGGCTGTGTAGTTAAACCGGTATGGGTTAAAATATGAGCCATAGGACACAGCAGCCACGAGAATTGGGAGGATACCTTTCTTCATTTGGGTGTGTTGAAAACATAGAAGGTTACTGTGCAGTATAAAAAAGAAGCACTTGTTACAGTTGTGGAACCAGGTACTCTATGTTCTTATCCTTCCTCAATTGCTCATGATTTAGCTGACCAGGTGCCTTGGTTTATACCTAGTAAATGCAGACAATGTAAGAATCTTGCTCCTGAGAGGTAGTGACAATAAAATGTGTTATTGTGTGCTAAGCGCTAAGCTGTTCTGATTCATGGTCACCTGTGTTAGGTATAATCATCTGTATAAAATAAAACCTTCCTACTCTAAGTACTTCTCAATGCAAGGAAATTAGTATTATTGCTGTGGCTGTTTTACTGATATGTTCTTTGTTAGAGTACTCTGCTTAGTTCACTAAACTAGCTATAAATTCTAAATTCCAGAACTTTCACATTTTACAAGGGAAGGCTGAATCTCTCTCTTCCTACCAGAGTAATACTAAGAAATCGCTTGTAGAAATTTTACCATGAAACATTAATCTATGGAGTTTTTCCCTTCAGTTTTTAAAATCTGACTCATGCAAAATTATAAGCATTCATTGTATCATATGAAAGACAGTGAACAAAATGTCAATAAATTGAAAACATCTCTACATAAGTAGAACTAACAGATAATGAAGAAGCCAAGGCTATGTTTGAATATCTAAATTATTCATGCTTTCTGAAATGAATCAAACTGATTAATAAAATAATTTGCAAATAACACTAGGTGTGGAATTGGTGACAAATGCCAATAACAAGAATTAGTTATTGATGTAAGAATTTTTAAGAAGATAATAAAACACATATGATATAAAAGATTAAACAAGAATCTGATCATTATGCAAATAACAGAATTTTAGACAATGACTAAAAATATTTTACATTTATAAAATTGTGATGGAAGAATATTTAACTTATTGATTAAGTAATTTTGTGACATGGGACTGTGGAGATGCCATAGCCAATAAGAGCACTTGTTGCTCTTGCAGAGGACCCAAGTCCAGTTCTAGCACCCACCTTGCTCATAACCATTCGTTATCCAGTTCCAGGGGTCGCATGCCCTCTGGCTTTCATGGGCACCAGGCACTGGTGCACATACATACATGAGACAAAACACTCATACATGTAAAATACAAAAGAAATTCATCTAAATATATGAAATTCTAATTAATCTAAAAATACAATAGATTTTTTAACTTGTCTATTAGATGGACTTGTTCTTGTTATAGCTGTCCTGATGATGATTGACTACCAACGCCAAGTCCATTCTCCCTAACTCTTCAGTGTATAGGATCCCGGAACAGAGTGTCATGGAAATATAGATACCAAATACTGTGAAAATAAAGTTACCTTGTATCAAGATTAGCTATGATTCCATCGGTAGATATGTGTCCTCTTTTCAAGATATATATTCAAAAGTACAATGATTCATAAGAAAAAATATGAAAACAGAATATTGACATTTCTACTCCTTTCTATGTAAAATCACTTTCTAAAGTTCAAAATTGAATATTACCTTTAAATTGGTCCAAATGAATACTCACGGCACACAAAAGGTGAATTTCATGGTCAAAGAGGGAGTCAGAGTCTTCAGAATTTCAGAGTCATGGCAAATGAAAGGAAAAAAGATAAGAATGGAGTGCTGAGTGTGGAGATTAAAACTGAGATGGCTGATTTCCTCCCATTGTCTTTCAGCCGCTTAGGAGTCTTTTGAAAATCAAATTGTTCCTCCATGCCTCAGAAGCTTTTTGATGTTTGGCTGTTACTTCAAAGGCCTGCCATAAGACAGCTATTCATGTTTGCTCATTTGTTCACATACTTACTCATCTGCTCATTCATTCATTCATCTCCACTCACCCTCTTGCTCATCCTCTCATTCATTCCTTCATCTCTTCATTCATCCACTTACTCATCCTCTCATTCATTCATTCATCTCCACTCACCCTCTTACTCATCCTCTCATTCATTCCTTCATCTCTTCATTCATCCACTTACTCATCCTTTCATTCATTCCTTCATCTCTTCATTCATCCACTTATCCTCTCATTCATTCCTTCATCTCTTCATTCATCCACTTACTCATCCTCTCATTCATTCATTCATCTTTACTCACCCTCTTGCTCATCCTCTCATTCATTCCTTCATCTCTTCATTCATCTGCTTACTTATATCGTTTATTCCTTCATCTCTTCATCTCTTCATTCATCCACTTATCCTCTCATTCATTCCTTCATCTCTTCATTCATCCACTTATCCTCTCATTCATTCCTTCATCCCTTCACTTATCCACTTAGTCACCTGCTCACATGTCCACCTACTTGCTCACTCATTCACTCATATATTCATTTATTCATTCATTCACTCATTGGATCAGTGTAGATTAGGAGTGTCATGTGATGGGTATTCAAATAAGAGTTAGGCACTCAATGGCAGATGATAACACAGAACTAACTGTTTTCAAGGATTTTCTAGTATGTTAGGGAAGCTTGGTATGAACAGTTGAATAGTTATATAGCAACAGTAGAAGAAATGTAATACATATCTGCTCACTGAAAAAAAAAGATGGAATAATTCATCCTAACTGGAAATATCAGGCACATTACCAAGAAAGTGTGTCTTGAAGGATAATGAAAGTTCCTTTTTGTGATGGTCTATATATTCGTATCATAGAATCCATTCTATCATTTAGCATATGTGCTGCGTGCTACGATCCCAAGACGCCTGCAGACTCATTATCATACAAAAGTATTTTAAATAGTAAACTCCCTTTCTATGTACTGGTCACAGATTATTGATTCTTTTATTTTTACATAAAAATTGCTTTGGGTTATTATTTGCATGTGTGTTTGTACCCAGAGAGACTAGAAGGTGTCAGATATCCTTGAACTGGAACTACAGATGGTTATTACCCAATATCATGGTGCTGGGAATTGAGACCAGGTTCTCTACCATGGACACCTCTCCAGCCATGGTTTTGTTTTCCTGTATAGGCCCCACATCTACATATCTCTACAGGTTTCCAGTGAATGGCCTGACCCATGTCCTCTCCCTGCATAGCAAACCATTCTAGAACAAGGACTGGGGCTCAATGGTTCTCCTCATGGTGCTCCAAGTTCCCTTCCCAGCACTCATACAGAACAGCTTACATCAACTGGAAGTCCAGTTCCAGGACAACTGACATCCCTAACTTCTGTGGTCATCCACACATATCGATACACACCCACCTCCTCCACTCCTCCACACAAAACCATAAAATTAAAGATACTTTGTAAAACATATAGCCTTTCTTCTTCTCTATTCCAGTTTACTCAGGAGATCTTATCTTTTTCTATTTCCCATTTAGATTATATCCATGTGTGTCTCTCTTAGTGTCCTCATTATTGTCTAAGTTCTCTGGGGTTGTGATTTGTGGGATGGTTGTTGTCTTTCCTTCATGTTTAACAAGCACTTATGAGTGAGTACATGTGCTAATTGTCTTTCTGGGTCTGGGTTACCTCACTCAAAATGATGCNTGTCCACCTACTTGCTCACTCATTCACTCATATATTCATTTATTCATTCATTCACTCATTGGATCAGTGTAGATTAGGAGTGTCATGTGATGGGTATTCAAATAAGAGTTAGGCACTCAATGGCAGATGATAACACAGAACTAACTGTTTTCAAGGATTTTCTAGTATGTTAGGGAAGCTTGGTATGAACAGTTGAATAGTTATATAGCAACAGTAGAAGAAATGTAATACATATCTGCTCACTGAAAAAAAAAGATGGAATAATTCATCCTAACTGGAAATATCAGGCACATTACCAAGAAAGTGTGTCTTGAAGGATAATGAAAGTTCCTTTTTGTGATGGTCTATATATTCGTATCATAGAATCCATTCTATCATTTAGCATATGTGCTGCGTGCTACGATCCCAAGACGCCTGCAGACTCATTATCATACAAAAGTATTTTAAATAGTAAACTCCCTTTCTATGTACTGGTCACAGATTATTGATTCTTTTATTTTTACATAAAAATTGCTTTGGGTTATTATTTGCATGTGTGTTTGTACCCAGAGAGACTAGAAGGTGTCAGATATCCTTGAACTGGAACTACAGATGGTTATTACCCAATATCATGGTGCTGGGAATTGAGACCAGGTTCTCTACCATGGACACCTCTCCAGCCATGGTTTTGTTTTCCTGTATAGGCCCCACATCTACATATCTCTACAGGTTTCCAGTGAATGGCCTGACCCATGTCCTCTCCCTGCATAGCAAACCATTCTAGAACAAGGACTGGGGCTCAATGGTTCTCCTCATGGTGCTCCAAGTTCCCTTCCCAGCACTCATACAGAACAGCTTACATCAACTGGAAGTCCAGTTCCAGGACAACTGACATCCCTAACTTCTGTGGTCATCCACACATATCGATACACACCCACCTCCTCCACTCCTCCACACAAAACCATAAAATTAAAGATACTTTGTAAAACATATAGCCTTTCTTCTTCTCTATTCCAGTTTACTCAGGAGATCTTATCTTTTTCTATTTCCCATTTAGATTATATCCATGTGTGTCTCTCTTAGTGTCCTCATTATTGTCTAAGTTCTCTGGGGTTGTGATTTGTGGGATGGTTGTTGTCTTTCCTTCATGTTTAACAAGCACTTATGAGTGAGTACATGTGCTAATTGTCTTTCTGGGTCTGGGTTACCTCACTCAAAATGATGCCTTTTAGCTCCATCCATTTGCCTGCAAGATTCAAGATGTCGTTATTATACAAACAACAGAGAGAGACTGCTATTATTTCTCATGATTTCTGTAGTTGAAGATGTTAGCTGGGGCTTAGCAGGTATTTGGAGCAGGCTGGGTCACTTCTGCAGCTGCAGTCGCATTGTGACTAGTGCCAAGTCAAGAGAGACCCGGAACAGGACATCTCTCCGCATGTGGTGCAAAGAAAAGCTTCTCCGTGCGGTCCCAATTTGGACTTTTTGGAAGCATGGTAGATTCAGAATAGCCACACCACTTCAGTGTTGGATCAGGCTCCCTTATCAGAAATGTAGAAGCTGTTGATGGATGAGAGGTTTGTGAGCTGGGAGATCTTACTGAGGTCATCTTTGGAGAACAGCGTCTTCACAGCGTCATTCACGCTTTGAGCAAAGAAAGTGTTCTTCCTTAAGAATGATGGCATGAGCTTCTTTTAGAAAATGATCCAGGGCAAAAGAAAAACACTGAGCTTTACCTAATGCTGTATTTATTTATTTATATTTTTGAGTTTCAGTTCCTGTTATTCTAATGAAACGAAGATAAAAACATGATAGGATAAATAGGAAGGGCTTAATTTGGCCTCAAGGTGGGATTTTTTTTCTGGCAAAGTAGGCCTTTGAACCTTAGGCAAGGTAACAGGGAATAGAGAAGAATCAGTTTCTGAGGAGGTTTGACAAATCCATGGCCGAGGAATTCCATGGGATGCTACAGTGTTAGCATGAGCCCCACTGAAGTACAAATTCCTTGACTGGCCTTTTTAGGCCTCTGCCAGTACCATAATTCTTTCAGATTTACTGACAAGGCATCGAGATGTTTTCTGTGTAACCTTGGAAAGATATTTTGGTCATTTCAATTATATGTTTCTCAATTATGCATTTGAACTTTATGTGCTTCATAGAAATATTTGTTCTATATGTTCTGTTCTCGCTAGTGTGTTTACCAAAGACTTTTCCAGGCCCTCATTACCATCTTTGATTAGTAATTAGAAAGAAGCACTCTGTGATAAATTATAATTTGGGGTTCTTTGCTTGGCATGTCGAGAGAGAAGCCGCAGCTTACCTGTGGTGATAGCTTTGTGTTTGTAAGTGAATCGGTGTCTGGATGCATCCAGCACAGAGGAAATGTAAGTGGGGCCAAGTGTTGCGTCACCTTCCAAACAACTCGGGTGCATAATTTAGCACCTCTGCTTTAAAAACGGATGTGATGGGGTGAATGAACATTACACCGCACCTCCCAGCTCCAGAGGTGAAGGGAAGGCTCCTCAAAACGCTGCTAACGCTTGCCCTCCTCTCCGTGCAGTCCTACGACCCTTTTACTGGCTGACAGCGCAATGAGCAAAGGTCTTTGAAACTTAGACTCCATTTTTCAAGAGGTCCTTTTTCCTTTCTTCCTCTGAAAGAGGTTTTTGCTTTGCCCATCCTGGGGAGTCCCAGTACCTTTTGGGAACTCTTCTTTTACCTAAACTTTTGATCAGTTCCCCTCGGATTCTTCGTAGTTCTTCAACCCATTCCAAGGCCATGTCTTCTGCCAAGCCCATCACATCACCCCAAAGAAAAATGACTTGAACTCCCACAACTTTTCCGCGTGGCTTAGAAGGAATTTGCACTCTGAGCTCTGCTATGTCTACGTACAGACTTCGCTCAGTCAGTGACAGATTCCTAGACAGAAAAGCAAGGGCCGCTCCTTGGGTTTTGGGAATTCTGTGTTTCCTCCGCTCAAACTCTTTGCAGTAGGTTGCAAACTGCATTTCACAGTGTTTGTTAATTAGCACAACTGTTAGCCGCCATGGCTCTGAGCTGAGCAGCACCACTGCCTAAATTTGCGTCTCAGACCTATAGTCAAGAGCAGCGTTTAGTGCTTTTTGGTTTCAGGTATTATTGTCACACCTGATACTGTTAATTACATACCATCATTTGACTATCAAACTAGAGAAAACACGGCAGTTATTTACTGTCGGAGAGCTTTGTCTGTTTACTCTTTGTCTTCTGTGTCCTTCTAGGATGTTGATATTATCAGATAAAGGACATAATTGGGTTTACTTTGTTTAAACAATTGTGCTAAAGAAGTTAGTCTGCTCTGCTTAATTGGCTATTATCCTGTGTTATCTGTTCAAACATTTGAGCACAGTTCTTTAGGCACTAGAGTCCTCTGCTGTTTTCTGGGGTCCTATATTGTATATGGAAAACTGTTCCAGCAACTCACAAGTATTTATGCTGTTGTTTACATTTGAGAATCAGGCAGCGCCTGCCCTGATTTATAAGGGACATCATTTTCATACAGTGGAAAATAACACAGGATTAAAGATGTGAATGTCAGGCCAAAAACTCAAAACTGATTTGGAATAAACACACACACACAGACACACACATGCAAACACACACACCACTGACATATCCATATATACTTTCACTGATCGTTTTGACAAAACAAGAGTAGAATATTGATACCTTTGTCCTGAAATGATTTTAGGACTATTTTAAAATACGAAGATATATATTGTAGCACAAATTGCAAGTAAGTGAAGTGATAGCAAGGAACAGACCCCAAGCACAATAAAAACAGACCCCTGAAACCAAGCTGGTAAGGGAGATATATGCTGTGTCATCGTGTACTTCTACCAGGACCAGGCTTTAAATAACACTCAATTGTACATTTGGAGATGGACGTTCCCTCGACCATATTTTCAGCCTTGCTGATTTCTGGTGCTAATTAAATGAAAACTAACAAGTTGCCAAAGAGGGACAAACCCACTTAAGGAACGAAGAGATTGCTTCCATGGCTCTTTAAAGAGAGGAAATTATTTAAGATCTAGAAATGATTCTTAGTATTAGTTATAAAGCAGCAGGAGCTACTTCAAATCAGAAATCTTCCTGTTTATGAAAGATTTGGTGATTTTGCATTTGGTGGATCACATGCAAATGTCATCCACGTAGTTTGTGATGTGGATGAGTTCTCTCTGGAGTTCCGCCAGATCTCACAGGGCAGACATTCTCCAGATTCCAAGATAAGCTCTTGATTCAATGTGAGTTTCATGTTTTATCCCCCACATACACATGCTGCCTTTGCCTTATACCTGACATTTAAAATTTCCACAAGTTTGTCCTCTTTTTGTGCCTCTTTCAAAATTCTTAAAACAATAGTGCAAACTTATGAGATGTTGCTGATACTTCGAAGCATGTATACAGTACTTGATGATTAAATCAGGACAATTAACACTTCATCTCCTTCAACTTTTTTTTAAAAAGCTGTTTTGTTCTATAAATACATAATATGTCTATGCACACTCACATAACTTGCTGAGGTGTTTCTGTTGTTAATATGTTTAACAATAAACAAAAAGGGCCATCAGCCTGAGAGTTGGGCAGACATGGGAGAGGCTTGAGGAAAGAAAGTGGGGAAGTTATATAATTACATTTCAACTAAAACCTTAGGAAAAGAATAATTACATTTCAATTAAAACCCTAGGAAAAGAACCTTCTCTGGCTGACACTAAGTAACATGTACCAAAACGGAGTCGAAAAAAGGACCAAGTTCTAGTATTCCGCAAAACAGTGGTCTAGTTCATTCATAGCAGTTACCATGTTTTTTTCTGAGTAAGTAGAAGAGAAGAGCCATGGAGTACATGGCAGTCACTCAGGAAATGGGTAGACATTTTGAGTGTCTCAGAAGGGCTTGCATGCCCTCTGTGGTACTTTTAAGGTATCAAGACTCAAATGTTTTGGTATCAGAATTTATCTAGATCATTAAAAATTATTTGGCTCCAAATAGGGCTTTAAAATGTGTATTATATATACTGATTATTGCTACATTTGAAATTTAATAATTTTGATAAAATTATTATTATAAAATAATGAAATATCATTCCTCAGCCTTTTGACGAAGAATGAGTATGAAATAATAATGTTACAAATAACTTTTTATGGGAAATAACTATAATATCTAACATAAACATTGTGAAAATGAATAGATTATTTTTCAATTTTGCAGATGTAGTTAGTGTTGATCTTTATAAAACATCAAGAAAATCTTTTGAATTGCTCTCAGTGTGTAACTGTGGCTGGTCTGGGACTCAATTAATAAACCAAGTTGGCATAGAGCTCCCGAGAATGGATTAAAGTCGTGTGTCACCAAGCCAGGCTCTTAGTGTCTGTCTTAATAGAAGATAGCTAGGTCCCCTGCCGTCTCTGAATTCAGTTTTTTGTGACAGGTTCCAAAGGTCTGTAAAGACAATTTGATCCAATATAGTTAAATTGAAACAGAAGGAATATTGTAAAATGTGTACAGAAACTTGTGAATATTCCTTATTGTTGTTGTACCCAGAGTTGGGAAACCCTTGTTTATTAAAGACTAGTCACACAAATCATATGAATGGACTTTCTGTTCTCAGCTAAGTTTAATTCCAGTAGTGTATCTAACTAACATGTTACATGTTTCTTTCATATGCCCAAGTTTGTAACATCTCCCATTGCTCATAGTTACATGGAATCAGACAGCCACTTCAAATATTGATACTTCTCATTATGAAAACCACCTAACTGACTGCATCATCAATCCAGCAAGGAAAAAGTTTCATGGACTGAGAAACCATTCATATGAGAGAAGCAGACACAACTTTTAGCACGAAAGATCAGATTTACCATTGGCAACAACCACTGCCCAGTATTTTCTTTGAAGTGACATGCTTACTTTATTTTTTATGTTCAAGAAAATATCCACCATATGCCTGCATCTGGACAGCCCTAGTTCATCTGTCCGTCATCTTCAAAGTTGAAAAAAGGTTCTCCATGAACAAAAGCATGCAGGACCCAAAGACATCCACCGCACTTTCTTATGCTGCAGATTGACTTCTGTGCGGTTCTTTTCTTGTGCAGAATATTAAAAAGATGTATACTCAATAAATGTCTTTTAATCGATCTTTATCACTAGTTACAGATTACATTTAGTTCAAACAAAACTCTCATTTGTTTCCCCCTCTCCTTCTACCTCCTTTGGTTCTGAAGATTGAATCCTGGCCCCCATTTATTCTATGCTGCCTGTTGTACCACTGAGATACATTCCTAGTCCAAATGATATTCTTATACTTTTATTTATTTTGAGTGAGTTTGTATTTGTAGTGTGTGTATGTATGTGTGGATGATTACTAAAGTTTGGGTATAAAGATCATAGCACAACTTGTTAGAGTTAGTTTTCTACTTCGGCTATGTGGGTTCTATGGTTCTAGCTCAAGCTGGCAGATTTGACGGTAGATGACTATACTTACTGCCACCTTGCCAGCCCTGTGCAAAGACAATCTTCCTTCCTTCCTCTGCTGCTTACCAGTGAAGAATACAATGAATGACTTCTGGTTCTCCTTGGTGTCCCCAACTTGATTTATGACAAACCCATCATTGGATATAGCTAACACTGTTTCTGTACCAGAATGCACATGTCAACACAGGGAATAAAGATCACATGTTAGTCCTATTCTGAAAATGATTTTTGCTTCATGAGACCTTGGAAGGTTCTTGGAGACTCCATGGGTCTAGAGATGACATTTTCAGACACTTGATATCAGGCTTTACAACCATTTTGAGATAGTTGAAAAATTCCTAGGGAAAAATTGAGAATAATAATGTATGCATCGAAGGTTGTTTTGACATTTAAGCCTGACAAGAAGGATTCACAAAAGTGTAAATGCCTCTTCTTTCCCCACAATACCAGCTCCTGAAGAAAGCCATTATTTTTCTGCAAGCTTGACATTCTTAAGTAATGTTGATTATTCTTACTTTTGAAATTTATTTATGACCTATTTGGAAAATACATCTTTGTTTCTTTAAAGAAAAACATTTATTCTTAGATACCCATTAAAAGACTGACTGGTGTATACTCTCATTCCAAGGAATTTCATTCCTTATAAACTTGTTCATTGCGTCCATTAGAAACAAAAATTTTCTAATACCGAGTAAAATAATATTTTAAATTTGTGTAATGTTTATGTGCATGCACAGCATAATTTGTGTACAGGACCTGTAACTCCAGAAGTTCCTTCCTATTGATCAAATTACAATTTGACTATTTCATGTAACCAAATTTAAGAAAGCAAAAAGGGCTTGCAGAGTTCGATTGGGCATCTAAGAATTTATTTCTGCCTATCTGACAAAGGCACTCACCTATGATCACGTGTTTTACAAAGTTTGTTTATTTGACCATGTGATTAGTCCAAAATTGAAATTTTGTCGGAAAACTCTGAAGCATAGTTTTAAATTGAAACACAGAAAACAAATAAGCTCTAATAAGCAGTACCTTAGATAAATAACTTTTAAAAAGATGAAAATATTGCATGAAATATTTGAAAATGATCACTTTCAACCAACAATGAAAAAATAATGAAGCTTAAAAAATAATATTTAGAACTTTTTGAATATTTTATATGAAATTTTTAATTATAATATATTTTACTTTTTCTGTGTCAGGTTTAGTTGTTTTTTTAAGAAAATACAAAACTTCAGGAGAGTTGGAATTATCTTTATTAAATTCCTTCACCAATGATGTTAATAGATTACACTAAATAATATCATGGCTTGACATTCACTAACATTAAAAAATAAAATATAAGTTCTTTTGATATAAATCATTATGTAATTTTCATAATTATAAATATAAAAAATAGGGCTGAATAATTTGCAGGAAAACCTTTTCAATCATTTTGAAATAGTATATTGCACATATGACATCAGTGTTGGCTTTAATGAATCATCCAGTTACTGAGATTAAGATACTGTAGACACAGGGAAACATTGTTATGTTATGGTTACATTCTTCCAGTGAGTAATATTTAATCACAAGAGCTCCATGGTCTACACTGAAGAACATTTATAGGATTCTGCTTAACAAGGCTGTATTTTTGTGCTTTTTGTTGGTGTCTGCTTGTCATTACTGACTGTAGGCTCTGAAGTGTTCATCTAATTATTCTTTATCAATAAAAACTTGGAAGTTGGATATCAGGGTAAGAACCTCTTCAGAGAAATAACAGAGAAGTGACCAGTGACCTTTCACCTCTTTTGTTCCTTCATCCAAAAGGGCCAAGACCCTCTTGTGCTCTTGCTAATCCCCGACCTACTTTCTGTCTCTCTATCTATCCTTAGTCTTCCAAAACCTCTATGGTTAATTTTGGTCAATCAGTAGCTAGCTCCATCCTCTGATTCAGATCAAACTTCATTTTCAGAATGTAATCAAAATATCATACAACATTTCTCTCTTTGTCTAAATAAAAAGGGAAGATTTTTAACTCTAGCATAATAAAACTATATGTAATAAGCAGAATTATCAGGTAGTAATTTCAGTTACAATGCCTAGTCCATTTATTTGTTTGTCAAGTTCAGAGAAAATACTCCAGTATCTATTTTATTTTGGTGAGTCCAAAGTGTTATCCCTAATTCACCTTCTATCCTAACATGTATTATCAAAACTATCCTTTTATGTCTCTCAACCTTATACACTTCACACCTTTTTTGTGAGTTTCTTTTCTGAATTTGGTAACAAGGAGAACTGTAACTATATAGTCTTCAACTCCATCAGAGACCCCAGAGGAATATAATAGTATGTGGGTAAACAGAAAGTGTAGAGCAAACAAGTTCCAAAACTGTACAAATGACATAGACAGCTAGCGACCTGAAGAGTCACCCGGGGTTCTTCTGTAACATTGATGCACCCATCTTCAGCCTATGGGCCTAGAATATCTGACAAACTTTCATGTGAAGTTAGAACTTTGAAGGACTCTCTCCCACTTTGTCTTAGCAAAGTTTGGCAGTCACTTGCTTTTGTGTCCTGCTTGTCCAGTTTGAACAGTATACTGTCAGCAGTCAAGGCAAGGGCAGTTTCTTGTCCAGGGGCTACCTTTTGCCTCCAAGAAAATAAACTCTATATGGAGGTTCTTTGATGCCCATCATCTTCTCCAAAGGAGATCGGTGCTGCCAGGAGCAGGCATATCTCATTGTCATGAAAAGCCTTATGCTATTAAAACATCTTAGATGTCATTTTCTATAGCTCTCTGAAGTATTTGGAAACCACCTGTCTATCTAAGATATATCTGTTTGACCTTGAAAACATACCTAAAATGACTGCAAGTTTGATTGTAATATGTGATTAACTACTAACCTGAATTTCTTATTTATGCTAAATAGTTTTTAATAACAATTTGCAAGGTCTAGAAATTTATATTATATTGTTCAATGAGCTGCATAGTTACCTTAAACAAGAGTAGAAATGTAGTATATTCTGACAAAAAAAAATGATCTTAAATTTTTATCAGTATACAAAAGTACCAAAATAAAAGTAGAAATATATAAACAGTATAACAAAAATAACCTTAAATTTTCATCAATATACAAAAATTCATACCAATGCAAAGTATTTAAGTTCTTTTTTATTGTAAAAGTAGTTTTAAAAACCTACCCCTTTATCCTATCTTTTCTACATCCACCCTTCTTTTTAGAACAAGATCCATGAATCTAATCTTTTTTCAGCTTTTTTCCTGATCATTACCAAAAACAACTTGTAACCACCCCACCCCCAAACAAATATCCATAACCCACTGAATAACCATAAACCACCTACCCTACTTTGGGGAAATGTGTTCATAGTATTCTCTAAATTGCTTCTTGCGGTCTGGGTAGCAATGGCATCTCTAAGGGACCTTGAGAAAATTGAAATAATAGTTAAGTCCTGGGAGAGCTGATTGCATCTTTTGTTGCCTGTCTCTGTGTGATGGGAAAGTGCAGGGTTTATCAAAAGTCCTAGCTGGAATAGTGCACGAGGTTGAACCAGCTCAGCTAGCCACCTTGAAATTGTCTTGAGCCTTTTGTAGTCCAAAGCTGATATTTGGGTGGTGTTTGTCAGCTTAAAGGCATTACCACAATCTTGGTGGAATCATTGTTGTAGGGCTCCATCACCGTTTTGGAGACCTCAAAGGTCACTGTTAGCAATGGCCATGGCTCACCACAGAAAACTAAATCTTTATGAATGTTGTAATGCAGCAGATCCTGGAAAGGTAAAAGAATCACAATATGTTAAGTACGTCCAGAGTACACAAATTTAATTCCTGGTTATCTGATTCAGAATCAAGCCAAAAATTATGTACAGGAAGCTAAGTTATGCCTTTTTCTAGAATTAGTACTCTATATGACCATTAAGATAACAAAATAAAGTGTGTGTGTGTGTGTGTGTGTTAATCTTATAAATTTTGAGGTACTGTTTCTACCTTAAGGAAAGTTTTGAAGAGTCTAAATAAAACCAAAGGACTTTGAGGTTAGTGGCAATTGAATAGTCCCATAGTTTTGATTTTCTTCTGTCCTACACCAGGTGGCTCTTCTCCCATGAGACAGAGATTTTGTTTGGGGACTACTGTGGCTGCCACAGCTCTGCTGCATTCTCTACCTTCTTCTGGTGCTAACAGTCTAGCCTGGGCATTGTCTTCTCATGACAATGGCAAAAGGCTACTTGGGATTCTAGATTTGCTCTTTGTCCCTCCTGATTTACCTATGGGTCAAAGATAGTCTGAAAGGGCATTCAAACCAAAGTCATGTTTACCGGAAGAACTTAAAATTTACTGGGTAAAGATGACTACAGAGAGGATAAATAACTGGGAGCCCAAATACATTGATTATGCCGTCTGCTATTGCCTATTTCCTACAACAGTGACTTGCTAGAGACGTTCAAGGGCATTAATAAGGTTGTAGGCAAATGCAGCCTTATCGGTTCTTGAAGTAGGTTTTTTTTGTCTTCTTCAGAGACTTTGTGGGAAGAATTACATATCTGCATTTTCATCCTGGTTTGTCCTACCTAGTGCGAGAACAAAGGAAAATAGACTCCACAGACAGTACCAGCTTCCCTCTGTGCAGCTGCAGGGATCACATGCTGCCATCCTTGATGCCTGGTATTCAGAGAATTAGGGAAAAATCATAGTCTGTCCAATGCAATTTGTCATCTTTATCTTATTGCTTCTGATTGCTCTGTCCAGATTCACATTCATAAGCAGTAGACGGCATTGTCTATTGTTCTTAGATGATATGAGGAAACAGGCTCAATATACTCATGTTATGCTCACAACTTATTATGCGTTTCACATTGACTGAGACAGCATATGAATTTAGAATACAAATATCACCGCTTCTGGCTGTGTTTTTGCTTATCCACCAATTACTACTTCTAGATGTATGAATGCAATGGTAGGGACGTTTTTATGGGGCTTAAACATGTAAGTATCGAATAAGAATAACACATTTTGTCATGTTTCAGTAAATTCTTCATGCTTGGCCTTCACGTTTGTTGTGTTATTTGACAGAAATATTGTTACTCTTACTATTCATAAAGTCTACTGATAAAAGTATGCATGGCAGTGATCATTGTCTTAACGGGGATTTGACATTTTAATATAATGATTTTTGTCTTTTGTTCTGTAAAAACAAATATGTTACCCAGTTCATTTGGCAAATTCGTTGCCGGAATACAGATGTTACACACACACACACACATATGCATGTATGTAATTTCTGATACTACTCCTATGCATTTGTTCATGAAAAAGATAACTGATTTTAGTTAAACAAAAATAAGCTGGAAGGCAGGCAAAGTATTTTGCATTGTATCTTTACATTATATTATTAATGTTATTTCATTGTTAATACTTGCTTGAAAGGCTCAAATAATACAATTGTGACTATGTGTGTATACAATTGGAAATGTTTCCAAGAACATCTAGTAAGCCAAACTTTTGCAAAGGAATCTGTTCCTTTCCTGCTGTGTCCTTCGATGGGGAGGGGACAGTGACAGGAAGTCGTTTGATTAGGAAGGGGATGGGATGCACTATGTATGCTCCAGCGTATCCTTGGATGCTGCAATGGGAGTGAGGCTCCACGTAACTAAGTTAGGAAAAGCGATAGCGGTGATTGTCTTTGAGAACAGTTCTACGTGGGTCCTTAGATGTTTGGTTTTGGTTTCCTTTAACATGTTTTCATAAGTTTCCTCACCAGACTCATCTGTCTGTGTGGCTGCTTCATCTAATCTGCACTGTGCTTGTAGAATTAGCTTTTTAAAAGATCGAATTATGATCATTTACTTGTTTATCACTTTCAGAATTCTCCTCTTGATTAGTCCCCAGCAAAGAGAAAGTGTACTCCATAGGAAACGGACGGCATGTACTACATGGACCACCTCTGCCAAGTTCATTCTTTACTGGTTCTCAACCCAGTCATGCTGTATGAGCAGTTCAGTTTGTGACAGGAAGATTTTGTTCGTAGAGAATTTAAAAGTACAAAAAAAATCATAAATGCATAAGTACTAAACATCGCTTCAATTGCAATACTCAACTCTTGCCAATCAACAACGATTTGGGTTAGTTCTTTGATAATCTTTCCATTCCTTCCCTTCTTTTAAAATCATATTTTTCCCCAAATATTTACTGTAAAATATGTTCAGATATACTAAAAAATTTGGGAAAAAATGAACATCTGTTTACCTGAATTCTCCTATTAGCATTACTGTGCTGTCTCTTCTTAGTGCATCTGAAGTCCATCACCTCTGTATCCACCCATTAATCATTTATCCAGCTTACTCTGGTGCTTTCCAAAGTAAACTACAGATTTTAGTATACATGATTACAGGAGTCATAAGTTTTAATTGAGATTGAACCCGGTAGAGAAGGAACACATCTATGTGACATCTTGGGCTTTCCTAGACAGTCTGTTTCTGCAACACACTCCAGCAGCCAGAGTATTTGCCCTCCTTTTATTTTGGAAATTTGCCTTCTCGGGATATATCTGGGACTCGGAGTTTTCAAAACTAGGTGACGGAATGTAGGTCATTCTTGCTGAGACTGGCTGAATCCTCGAGTAGGAAGCAGAAAGGGCAATTTTTCACTGGCTCACCCACCTTTAAGCGGTGACTAATGAATGGCAGCAAGGACAGGGAGGCTGGTATGTTTTTATGAGATGCTCCCAGACACATCAGACCTTTTCTCTTGATTTCATTTCTCCGATTTTGTTTTGCCACAGGCAGTAAAAAAGCCATTGCTTGCTTTTGCATTTACTTTTCATTCCTGCAATAAAGACAAATCTCTTTCCCTCCCATTTTCTTCTCAAGTCTATGCTATTCACTTGGAATATATGGATGCCCTTCCAAATTCTGTTGATTCCTTGAAATTCTTTTATTAAGGGTTTATTTGTGTTTATGGGTGTTGGTGTTTTCCTGCATGTGTGCCTGTGGGAGGGTGTCAGATCCTATAGAACTGGAGTTACAGACAACTGTGAGCTGCCATGTGGGTGCTGGGAATTGAACTCGTCCTCTGGAAGAGCAACCATGCTCTTCACTGCTGAACCAGCCCTCCCCAACAGACAAAATTTTGTGATACACATATGCAGAAAGTGTTGGATAATTGCTTAAAAATCAGATTCAAAGAGTAGCTGACCCACCTAATGAAGAGAACAGCTTCTTTTTTAATCAAAAGGTTTATACAGGTCTTATTAGACACACACGGATTCTATAGAATAGATTCAGTGCTTAGAGCAATAGTATGCTCTCAGACATTTTATAATCAGCAAAATTTCTAGGGTGGTGAGAGAAACAGTAGGGAAGTGGAAAGATCTTCGTGTTTGATTATTTGTGAGCACATTCTTTAATGTGGATGCTGAGAAAAGGGATGACCCCCAGAGCTTATGTTAATGCCACTTTGATAGGAAGCAATGTCACTGAAAATACCATGTCAATGGGCTCTTCTTGCTCCTCCAACCATCTACTGTCTATTAGGGATTTAGGGGATTATAATGTTGAAATCACAGCTCAATTTGGTACCATCATTTTATTCTTCCAATGTCTGCTGGTGAATGTAAGCCTTTATTTGTTTTCACTGATTGCTTTCCTTTTCAGAATTATTCTCAGGCTGCAGCCCAGCCTGCAGACCAAATAGAGATGACGCTTTAGTGATTAACAAAGTAGACACAGATGGTGTAGGATACAGCAGTTGTTTCCAAAAGCGATTCATACAATTCTACTTCTTTTACTGTTTCTAATGTCATGTTCACCTGAGCTAATTCTTCCTCTTATTATTCATTCCTTATAAATGCAGTCTTATTTGTAAGTACTAAAAAAAAAAATCCCCCATAGAAAAGATTACAGCAGCATGCTGATTCACTTAAAGGAAGAGCTGTCTTATGATTGGGAGGTTGGCATTAAAGAAAAAAATGGATTCTAGATTGAACATTGTAGAGAGCTATTTTAAGGAAGTCTTCTTTTTCCTCATGGAGAAAATTTGACTTGTAGTGTTTTGAAAATTCAAGGAAAACAGAAGGTTATTTGACTGTGGGTGCCGGGTCCAAGTGGACGTTTTGAGGTTTATGGTCGACTTTGGGCTCTGACGAAGCTCCAATGAATTCATCTTTGGCATAGCTGGATAGGAGGGGAGTCTTCATGCCTTCTGACCTACCATATTTCTTCATCAGGGTTTTCTCTTTTCTTTTCTTTTTTGTTTTTTGTCCTAAGGAAAAAAATTAATGCATTCAATGTATTAATTGTCTGTTTCAATTCAGTGTCTGTTTCAGTGCTGTGACCGGCATGTAGAACCTGTATGCATAATTATGGTCACCATAATGCATTGCTTTAAAAATCAGCTCCTTTCTGGAAGACTCAGGTCACATTCGTGTAACCCGATTTTTCAATGAATTTACTGTGCACCTGTGCTGTGCACTTCTACTATTTCAATGATTTCTGAGGCTTTTCATGGTCACGTTCCTTTTCCAAATGTATAAAACTAAAGGTAGGAGCAATTATGGGCGTGTATTAGAGAGCAATCAATAGTGATGCCCTCTGTAAAGCCACCTGATTGATGTACATTCCAGTCACGCCCTTTTCTTTTTCTTCCCCCTTTTTCCTTCCCTGGCTTTGTATCAGTGCCTTGAAAGAAAGGTACTTAGGACTCATTCAGCATTTCAGATCTGCAAAATTAGTTCCCGTTGAGTCCTAATGGCCAGGAAAGCATTGGGTTGCTCTGAGTCATTGGAGGAAATCATGAAAGGGAGAAAGCCATTCATCATGTTCCTCACATGCAAGATGGTAACCATAGGGATTCAAATCAAAGGTCTATATTTAGAAAGTCATTTTGGTATATATACTAATTTTCTCGAGTAGAAAATACAAATATTTCTCAGCATATCATTGAAAGTATGTTCAATACTAAAACCATTTAACCCTTAATTTATTTTCCTGATTCATAGTTTGTGCTGAGTTTGGCTTCTTCAAAATAATAGCACTGGAATACTCATGAAAGATTGGCGTACTTAGTCTTCTATAGTTGTGATAAGACACCATGTTCAAAAGCAGCTTGAGGGGAAACGTGTTTATTTCGTATTATAGCTTGTACTCTCTAATCCGGGGAAAGCAGGCCAAGGTCTGGAGGCGGGAACTAAAACAGAACCAAAAGAAGAGCGCTACTTACTGACTTTTTCCTCATGACTTGTTCAGCCCATCTTCTTCTACCATCCAGGACCCTGGGCCCAGGTATGGCACCACCCCTAGTGGGCTGGGCACTGCAATGTCAATCATTGATCAAGAAGATGGCTCCACGGGCTTACCCACAACCCAATCTAGTCCGGGTATTTTCTCAGCCGACGTTCCTTCTTCTCAGATGATTCTAGCTTCTGTCTAGTTAATTTTAAAAATGATAATAATGCGAATAAGTGACCCCCTTTGTCAACTTGCAAACACATTATTGCCAGGCCATAACCTTTCATTTTTTGCACATTCCCAACGTCTCATATTAATATTAAATTACTATCAAAATATAGAACATCCCATCTCCTAAAGGTCCAACAATCTTCAAAAGTTAACTATCTTTACATTATCAAAAATCTCCCTAAAATATCCAAAGTCTTTCTAAAGCTCCAAAATCTCCCTAATCTTCCAAAGTCTCTTAACTGTGAACTCCTATGAAACAGAAATAAATCAAACACTTTCTTATTCCAAGAGAAATGAAAAGCAAACCCAAATTTCAAAAATCTAGAGTTTAGGGCTTGAAATCAGAGATGCCTCAACATAGTCCGGGCTCCAAGAGGCTCCGTTTCCCCAGCTCTGCCTCCTACAATACAGAAGGCTTGTCTGCGGGCTCGGGCTACCTCCACACCTGCTATATATAGTAGCTAGTGGTCGTCATGCTGAGGTTTCCACCGCAAGTAGGCTACACTGTCACGTCACCAGTGGCTCTTCCTGGCCTGTCACAGTGTGAAGCTTCAGCTTACTTCCACGACCGGTTCACACCTTCTGAGCCAGTTCCACCTGGGAGAATCTTGCACATTACCAGCACACGTCATAGCTTTCTCTTTCTCTCTCTCTCTCTCTCTCTCTCTCTCTCTCTCTCTGCACTAACACGTCTATGTGCTGATCCCTAGGAAACAACTTCCTGTAAATTTTGCCTCCACGATGTTGGTCCTTTACCTACAGCTGATTTCTCAGCCACATCCGACCAGAATCCACTGTTTCAACAGAGACAAGGTTTACTTGAGCAGATCTCTTTTTAATCTGATCCTTCCTTCCACTGCAGCTGACCCGAGCCACAGATTCTTAGCTCAGAACACCACACAGCCCTGATGGAGTCATTAAGGACCCCTCAAACTACTCTCTGAAACTCCATTGTCTGCACTGCTACCAACTTTAGCTTCCAAGTTCCCACAATGTTCTGAGCATTCAATGGCTTTTCCATACGGAAGTTCAAATACGACCACCGTCCTTCCAAAAATATATGGCCTAGTCTGTCACAGCAATACCCCACTTCTGGTACCCATCTCTTTCTCAGTTAGCATTTATTTTGTTGACCAAAAGCAATTTTAGGTGGAAAGGGATGGTTTCATTTTATATCAAATTGTATTTTAACCTCCGAATTTCTAAAGAGTACATCTCCTTTCTCAACTTGTTCATAACTTTCAGGTTAGTAGTTTGGGCATTGGTATTAGCTCAAGGAAACATGGACTTCAGAATTTCTTACTCTGAATCACACAACCATAACTCTTTGTGAGTAAAGTTTTATTTTTCTCATTCATAAAATATGATCAACATGAGTTGTGATACAAGTTAGTCTAACATATGCAAGACATCTAACACATGGACAGACTAACTACGTCATGGGTCACTTTGCTGTAGACACTCTGTGTGGCTTTATTGTTCTCTCTCACTGGTACTGGTGTGACTACAAGATGGTGTGCCTATAGTCCATTCTTATATTTGCTTCTTCTCAGTGAGCACATTTGAAAGCTATCTGTTTCCTGTGAAAACAAAGAGGGAGCTATATGTCAGAGAAAGGAGTAGAAAGAGATTCTTCTGGATACAAAGAGGATCAGAGAAGGAATATGCACACATTTTGGCAGCCAAACGCAATCTTTAGTGGAACCAAATGAAAACTGTTTGGTTCTTTCTCATCCATGTAAGCAAAATTTTCAATTACGCTTTGAACTTCATAAGCTGGAGACCATTGTGCATCTGTTTACTGCAACTTTGTGGGGTGTAGCATATGGCTGATACTAAAAAAACCTTTAATAAAAGAATGAATACCCATAGGCAAAATTTTTAAATGCGGTTGTTCATAGAACATTAATTCTATAAGCTGGAATAAAAACTCTTGTACGTCATTCTGTGTCTTTCCTTGTATTTAGTGTTAGCATTGCTTACATCATCAGCCACCAGGATGTACAGAGTAGGAACATCACCAAGGAAAATTATTCGTAAGCAAACTCTGTTCACACACACAAGTGTGAGAGCAGGGTGAGCACCAAGCCAGTTAGGAGAGCTCGTGATGATGACGTCACTCAGCGCTCCTCACTCTGGAACCGGAGAATGGCGCCTCTCCATCACTGTCCCCAGGGCTGTCCTCCCAAAACTCACTTCATTTTCCTCCCTTGTCCTCCTCACACCTTGCCTTTGATACATTTTGATACATTCTTGTTCTCCTTCAGTCACAGGGCAGTGAGCTCCTTAGGAGTGAGGCCTCCTTTATTTGTTTGGGTTTGGGTTTCTGCTGCCTTCCCAGGGTTGTAAAGAGTGTCAGGCATGAATATGAAACAATCAATGAATGGCCTCCAAGATAATAGATAAAGAACCCACTGTGTATCAATATTTCACATCAAGCTTGGTTTGATCATCTGTTGAAGTTTCTGCTATTCTGCCTTTGACCAAGAATTGCCATTCATATTTCAAGTAAAAATTGAAGCCCCACAGTATTCTTTACATTGTAGTTTCCGTATTCATATTTTCAATATATGCTCAGGCTGTATCTTAAGCTTTCTTGGTTATCATTAATATTATTTGCAGAATGTGACTTGTACATTTCTATACAAGAAAAGTCTTCATGGATAAAGAACCACATATTTGCCAGAAAAAGCTTCCCCTTCAAGGAGACTCTAATGAGTATTAGACATTCCATTACAACTGTATTGCAACGTACAAGGGTATATAAAGTTCATTCTCAAGTATCACAAATTTGCATATACTGTGAATCAAAGTAACATGTGTCTAAAGTAATATCTGGAATATGAATTGCCAACCAGTCCCAGCTCAGACTTTAAGCACATGGCTTGATTAAGCTATTTCTCTGTCTCTCTCTAGCTGTCTCTCCCTCCTTCCTCTGATTGTTTTGCATGCATGAATTTTCATATACACACCAGGAATCCGCCAGCTGATGCCTCGGAGACTATACAATACATCTGTCATTTCTTCCTCTTCCCAGCCTCTCTTGCATTGTTTACTTTCCTCTAGCTCACTGGTCCACCAAACTGTTAATTTTTCCAGACGAGTCGGAATACGAATTTTTGTATTTGTACCACAGAAAGTCAGTGTTAGTCTGACAAGGAAAAGGTGCTGACGTATAGGTGCACCAGCACCTGCCAGTGCAGAAGCCCTCACCACGTTCATGAACTGAGCTCGAAGGCACACCACGTGTTTCAGAAACAGTTAACATGTGCACTTCCACAATAAAGGCAACTGAAGAACTCAGTGATCTCAAGAGGAGGAAACGGAAACTTGATTTTTCTAATGATGCCTTACCAGATGTGCTTTTTATCAGCTAGCATGGCATTCTTTACATTTCCGTTCGCCTTGTAATTTATAGCAGTATTACACAGCTGCGAGTTAGCTGAAACTTATATGTTTTCCTCTTATACATAGTATAACTGTGTTACCTAAGGACATTTGCTACAGATATACACACACACATATGTATAACACATAAACATATTTCCTTCCCACTCCCAAGCCTACTGTTAGTACCCTTTCATGCCCAAGATAATTTGCTTCTATTTTCATATATCATATATGATTCAAATTTCTTTATGAAATCTAGAAATCAAAAATTATGAGATTACATTAATTGATTTAATACTACCTGCTGTTGTATGTATTTTCCTGAAAATGACATCATTTCATTCTCCTCTTTCTAAAAATATATTCTATTGTATATGTAAGGAACATTGTTTAGCCCGACATAGATTGCTTTCATAACAGATTTTTGCTGCAATAAATATTTCTGTACCAGTTCTCTGTGACATATTGACTTGGAGCTCTTTGTAAGTGTCCAGGCATGTGACTGAGTCACGTGACACCTACTTTCAGTTTCTTTGTGAAGCCTCTATATTGATTTCCACAGTCTCTAGACTAATCTTGTGTCTGTTTTGTGCTGGTACCATTTTGGTTTTCTTTCTGTGTATCTATGGTATGGTGGACCATCCAGCTGTATTCTCCTGGTTCAGGATTGCTGTAACTATCTGGGCGTTCTATACTTCTAGATAAATTTTAGGGTTGACTTTCTGTTTCTGTGAAGAATAGTATTAAATTTTGATGAGGATTGCATTGACTCTGTCAATTGCTTTGGCAGTGTAACTGTGTTCACACTATCAGTTTCTCCAATATTTCAGTGTGGGAGTCCCCCTGTCCTTTCCTGACACCTTCGTTTTTGTTCTTTAGTGGTTTAATGTTTTTTTTTTTTTCTGCAGTGGTCCTTTATTTCCTTGCTTGGATTGGTTGACTTTTGAGGCAGAAGTGACTGGGATTGTTTTTTTAAATTTTGTTTTCAGCACACTTATGGTCAAACTACTGGTTATTTTTCATGTTGATTTTTTGTCTGATCGCTTTATTGAAAGTGTTAATCAGGTCTAAGAGTTTCTAGTGGAATCTTTGGCATTTCTTAAGTAAAATTCTATCTCCAAGTTAAGATGTTTTGATTTCTATTTCCTATTTGTGACAAAATATAATATTTTTATTTATAAAGTTTTATTGTGACATCAGTTTTATAAACTAAATATTTTTCTTTTACTGAAAATGATTATTTTCCTTCAATATACTCCAATTACAGTTCCCCCTTCTCCAACTCTTCCAAAATCTTCCCATACAGATCACATCATTTCTGTCTCTCATTAGAAAACAAGCATTATGTCCCAATTATTTATTCCTATTGTCTTCTTGCTCTAACAGTTCAAGCACTACAAGACATAAGCATGGGGTGACACCGTTGCCATGTTCCTAATTTTAGTGGGCATACTTTGGCTTTTTCCTCATGTAGTATAATGTTGACTGTAGGTTAGCTATACACAGCTTTTCCTGTGCTCAGCTGTGTTCCTTCTCTTCCTACTTTCCTAAGGTTTTCGCCCCAAAGGATACTGGATTTTGTCATGGGCCTCCTTTGCATTTATTGAGAAGATTGTATGATTTTTCCCTTTGTTCTTGTATGTGATACACTGCATTTGTTGATTGGTATGTGTTCAATAATGCTGGGATCTCTGGAATGATAACAGTGAATTATCCTTTCTGTGTGTTTTAAAAATCAGGCTGTAAGTACTATTGTTTGCTTTTTGAGACTGTTATATTTGTCCTTGTCAGGGAGATTGGTTCTTAATTTCTTATTCTTGTATTCTCATCTGGTTTTGGTACCAGGATAATACTGATCTTGCTTAAAAGCAAGCAAACAGACAATGAAAGCCCCCTTAGTAGCATTCCTCCTCTTCCTGTTATGGACTAGTTTGAGCACCATTGGTAATTGGGTCTTCAGAGGTCTGGTGGAGCTCAGGAGTCAATCTGCCTGGGCTTGGAGTCTTTGCTGTAATATTTGTTAGTTACTGCCTTAATCTCATTCCTAGCAACAGAAGAGTTTAAAGTGGTTTTCCTCACCGTGGTTAATTTTAGCAGGTCATATGCCACAAGGCTTTTCCAAACCTCAGCACACTCTCCCTCGGTCATCTTTGTGATATTTCACATCCCTAGCTGTACTCTTTTGGGTCTCTTTCTCCCTGCAGGGAAATAAATACCAGCGGCCATCTTTGCAACTCCCTGCCCCTCCAGCGTGTTCTGTTTCTCTCCTCTAGCAATGCTGCTACTACCCCCACAACCTTGGAAACGCATCCTACAACATGCCCTATGAATTAGTCTTGTGCTTGATTTCATAACTTACATGATAGCATCAACACACCCCGATTTGACATTGTTGGCCCTCATTAGTCTCCCTCTGCCCAGAAGCTTAGCTCATTTTCCTGTGTGATCTGCAGCAGTAACCAGTTCAGTTGCTCCCTGTGGACACACTCCCTGTGTCCACACTCCCTGTGTCCACACTCCC
>LOEQ01000757.1:267077-282710 GCA_001685075.1 Bramus lutescens | reverse complement strand
CACACTCCCTGTGGACACACTCCCTGTGGACACACTCCCTGTGTCCACACTCCCTGTGGACACACTCCCTGTGGACACACTCCCTGTGTCGCTCTCCTTCCTTTCACTACTGACTGCTTCTTTCCACCTTCACACATTCAAATTCTGCCCACTCCTCAATTAATCTATCCGTCACTACTTCACAATACGCTCATTACTTCTTCGACTTTGGAGCCATATTTTACAATGTGTAGTCAGAAATTGACCTGCATCGGGATGATATTGGGCTCTTGGTAAGCGCACAAATCCCCAGACCTAAAAATATTTCTTGGACTTTCCAAGATCTGAAATTGTATATCAGATGACTAATTAATTGAATGACTAATTAAAATAAAATGAATATATATGTTTTATTAGCCTCCAATTTAAATTGATACATTTACCATGTAAATTATTAAATAGCTACACCTATAGCCAAAAGAAAATAAGTTTATTTAAGTTCAAAATAAGAAAGAAATGAGGGTAGTAATAAACAATAATGGAACTCTTTAAAGATTAATTGTGGGCTGATAAAATGGTACATGTCACCAAGCTCATCTTGATCCCTTGGTCCCATAAATGGAAATTAAAAACCAACTCTCTGGGAAGTAGAAAAAGACAAGTTCTCCTGAGTAAACTGGGAGCATGGGGACCTTGGTGGAGGGTTGAAGGGGAGGGGTGAGGCAAGGAGGGGAGCAGAGAAAAATGTAGAGCTCAATAAAAATCAATTAAAAAATAAAAAATAGATAAAAAGCAACTTTCTCTCACAAGTTGCCCTCTGACTTCCCTAAGTGTGTAGTAGTATGTTCCTTTCCCAAACTCTGAAATAAATAAACTGATATACAAAATTATTTGTTGTCTGTAAATGTGCCTACCTCCTTTGCCACAGCCATACTTAGTAAGCATAGGCATAGCGTGTGCTTTCTTAGAGCCTTTAGCTTCCTACTCTGCAGGGTGCTCTCTAGGAATTCTTCACCCCTTCCGCATTCTGTCCGCCCATTCATAAGGGGGTGCTTAACTAGATAAGACACGTAAGCCATTACAGGATGACGTTAGTCTATGGCTAACCCAGGGTTACAACCTCCGATTCTATATAACTCTTGCTTTATCCTACTATATAAATTCTTACTTGTAATATTCCTTAGAGATTCTCTCACGCACACAAAGTTCAAACTCTTAGCAAACTCTTAGCCGAATTATCTAAGAACCAAATGTCTTTGACTATCTTGAAGTCATTCGTGCTAACTCTCATTATTTAGGAGAACTTGCTTTAAATATTAAATTTACCTCAGGTCTTATTGCCTACATTATAACAAATAAATCAGTCCTAAGAGTGACGCTTTACCGTATGGTACTGTGCCTGAAAATTAAGCCAGAATTCTTGGATTTTCTGCAGGTAGAATTTAAATTACGTGTCTTTATGACTGGAGTACTAAACAAGCAATGCTAATAGGAGGATAAAATAGTATTTTAATGCACACTATTTTCCTTCATTTAGAAATTGAAAGGTGACTATGAATATACTATGAAGACTGTAGTTAATTTTGTTTGTGTGTATATCATCTCCATAAAATCAAATCTGAAATGTTCCATACAGAACTAGAGAAAAAATGTTGATGTTAACTATGCAGTCCCCCCGACATTGAAATGGCCAACTATATTGCTTTTCTGCATTCTAGATTTGTAGATTTACTGGTGTTTATCTGTGATAGTGAAAGAACAGTTTTCACGTCTGTAACTTTTCCATTTACTACATATTTATTATATTGACACATTCATGTTCCCATACCAGATTAACTATATTTGTTAAACACCGTCATGTTAAGTCTTCAGTGTCAATGTTCACGAGCCAGGCCTCTTTCTGTGTCAGGTAATTAGTTTCACGTGTTTTCTGGAGCTAACGTTTAGAAATAAGGCCTTTGCTAGGTAGCTCAGCAGGGACAAGGACTTGCTGCTGAGCCTGAAACGCTGAGTTCTAGGCCTAAAGTGAGGACGGGGAAGAGAACAGACTCCTCCGGTTCTCTACCCTCCATATTTGCTGTTCAACATACATACATGTAGATGCACACACTTACACACACAATGTAAGCCAATTTAATACTAATTCTAAATATGATTGTAAAATTACAGATAACTTTTCTTCTAGTTTTTATTGTCTCCAAAAAACATGTTTCTGGTATATTAATCAAATATACTCTGTGACATGATCGAGGTCTCACATCGCCTGTTCAGTCAATGTCAATTTTCTGAGTCTGATTTTGCACATTGATTAGTTTGCCTCCCAAGTTCTTGTCTTCGGTAGAAGAAAACTCAAAATTACTGTTTTTATCTATTCATACTTTTATTTGCAAGTTAGATGTGAATGTTAGACATGAATATTCTAGTTCTCAAAGGCGTTAGCTGAAGCAGTTTATCTAAGCAATTGATATCAAGTGCTTTATGCTTGATACACTGGATGGCTTTGCAAAGGCTGCCACGAAAGCAAGGAGGCTGGCTGGGAAGAACGGAGTCTCCTGGAGAAGGAGCCGGTGACACGGGCCACTCTAGAGTGAAAACAACTTCAGCCCATGTGTATGTGTGGAGCTGAACATGTTTTTAAGATGTCACTGTAGGAAAGCTGGTCTCTGAGTTCTCAAAGACTGCCATCAGGACATTTCCCTACAAACACTCACAGGACTTTTATAACATGAGGATTTGGAAAATTTTTGAATGAATTGAGGACTGGATGAATTTAATTTAAAAGTAAATATAAAGTAATCTATTCTAAAAAAATTTTTCAAATTCTTTTATCTATTTACCCTCTCATGATAAAAATATATACATTTATTTTATGAGAGTTAATGCTTCAGGTAACCCAAATACTTGCTAAATCTGCTTTTGGCAAGGTAACATGAAGGGAAGTTACATGACTGATCATTTTTTTTTCCTTTTGGTTTGCTTTTTCAAGACAGGTTTCTCGTTATAGTCCTGGCTGTTCTGGAAATCACACTGTAGACCAGGCTGGCATCGAACTCACAGAGATCCGCCTGCCTCTGCCTCCCAAGTGCTGGGGTTAAAGTGTGTGTCACCATGCCCAGCTAAATGATTGGTTATTCAGAGGGTTGTCATGTTCATTCTCTGGCAGCTAACTGGACACTAAGGGACTTCATTGTTTCTTGGTGTGTAACCTTGGGCATAATTGCTGAAGTGATCTAAAGCTCAGCTGGTATGTGAGAGGACCCAGCATCAGGAAGGCTGTAATGCTACGCAGACAAGAACATGGATGCAAACAGGGTATGTGGACTTTGAGGCCTCTCCTGTTGATCAGACATGGATTTTATTATCATATAATAGCTCAATGGAGCTAATTTCTAAGTCAGCTTATTCAACATTCGATCCAACCTTCTTTCTAACACATTTTAGTTCTAGGTAAGTGTGTAGCTATACCCTGTGCCTCCATTTAAGATGATCACCCCTACTACAGCGAGTTTCCTTACAATCGCAGACTTTTCCCAAAAGAAGCAATTTAATGATAGACCATCTCAGGTAATGCTATCTTACGTTTTCTGGAACAATAACTCATATCTAGGGCTGCCTGTATGACCTTACCTCTAAGAAATAAAAGTTGATTTTTAGCTTAAAGTTGCCTGATGAAGCAAACACTTATCCTTTTGAAACTATGCCATCTAGACTTTGAATTAAAATGGTGTGAGTTCCTTGCAGTGTAATGACCCAGGGCCGTCTTCTCCCGTGACGGTTGTACGTTACTAGGGCACTTCACACTTGGTGCCAGCCTCTCAAATAAACTGAATCATTTTGTGTGGTCTTCATTATTCAAATGCAAAGATTATTTTACTGCAATCAGGATGAAAAATAAATTTAATTTAAAATGACTATTTTCAGGTGTCACGGTCAGCCGTCCTTCTTCACATATATGAATTAGAGAAATCACAGTATAAGTGACTAATTGTAAATTGGAATTGTCCAGATCCTCCAAGTTAAGTGAGTATCTCAGTGTCCTTGTGGATAAAATGAGAATGTGTTTCTTAGTTTACTAGGAAAAGTAAGTCTTCTGTGGGGCATTGCTGCTGCCACATGCCTCCAAATGTTGCTTCTAAATTATCCTCTTGCAAAGCATGATTTATTTATGATTTTATGTACAGTTAATTAGATATACTTTGATATATTTACATAGGAAAGAATTTATCTTCACTTGGGAGCGTCCTCTCTAACCACGGGCCTATGCTGATGCACCATTTTCTAAATTTAGAATGAAGCTGTTTGATACGGGGAGTGACCTTAAATAAGATCAGAGGTAGGCAGATCTCTGTGAGTTTGGGGCCATTCTGCTCTACAACATCAGTTCCGGGACAGCTAGGGCTGTTACACAGAGAAACCCTGTCTCAAAAACAAAATTTAAAGCAAAAGTTACAAAGACATTAAATGGGAACTGCTTAGAACTTTTACTTAAGTCTTTAAGATTTTGGAACAGCATAAAGAAGCATCAACCATCTCCAAAAGATGGCCCAAATTAAATTCTGTTCACACCGTCAGAGTGTGGTGAGAGTAAGGAGCCCTGAAAGAATGGACCTCTTGATAGCCCTGGAACCAGGCCTCTCATATATCAAATACCTGGGATGCTGAGACAAGTTCAATGCATAGAATGAGCTATTATTAGCAGCAAGAGAGCTCCACGCCCTTGGTGTAACCTTTATCTTTGAAACTAAGAAGGCAAGTGCTACAGCTTGGCTATTTTTCTTCAGGCAAGATCTTGTGTGAACCATGTATGCCGCAGTTTTTCTGTGTGTGCGTGTTCATGCGCGCGTGCGTGTGTTTAATTCAGGCGACTCTTTATTTCCCATAATGCAAGACTAATAGCTATTTAGCTTTTGTAAACTTTGAGAACATGCTCCAGCAAAGCCTGTCAACATGATGCTTACGTTATTTGAAGGTCAATTATTGTGGTTTTTCTTGACTTTATTTTAATAAAAGCAGCTTAAGGGGTTATTGTTGTACTAGGAAAATAATTAGGTATTATTTTTCAGAATTCTAAGTGTTTCTATTAGAATGTGCATTTCACTGAAATAGGTTGAAATGGCATGTGTCAGATTCTGGAGTTTGCACAAAATCCTACCTTTGGCTTTCAAGTTCCATTCATTAGTTCACAAAGCAGATTCAAAGAAGCTGACTTCCCAGAATGTTAGAAAGCAGTGAGATTCTATTTCAGGTAAACCTAGGTGCCATCTGCCTTCTCCAGAGATGACGCGGTGATGTTTCTGAGGCGGAATCATTTCTACAGTACATGAACGAGGTCACACATCCTGCTCATCTGATCCCAGCTGGTAAATGAACAGCTCTGTAGGAAGGGCTGAGCTCTCAAGACCTGGTGAGATTGGCTGTTGTTTGGCAACAACACAGGCAGCTAGTTCTTTATCCCCACTGGGGACTGCATGTCCTGCCTGAAGTTCAACCTGGCATTACTAAATCTGTAACCTTAACTAGGTTCACACTGACCATAAGCATGGTGAACTGGAAATAATTTCTTCATGTTAAGAATAGGCATAATTCTCCCAAACATTGGGCCAAGCTGTCATTGCTTTTTTATTGATTAAGAAACATAAATTAAGTTGGTCCCATGCCAGCTCCCTAGCTTTCCATCCAGAGTCCAAGAGTTCCCATGAGCTCAGATTACCTTTCTCTCTGGAGTCCCCCATCATGACCTTGACCACCCCAGCTCATACAGTCCCACAGCTGTCCCAATCCTGTTCCCTAATTTTGCTCCCTCCGCTCTCATGGATCAGCGCAGCCAACAATCAAGAGAAAGAAGCAGAGCCGCAGCAACTACCCTCAGAGGGTAGGGTAAAGTAAGGCACTAGAGAGAGCAGATAGGCCTCATTAGGATAGGGAAGTAGAATAGACATTTATGGGTGAATGTGATTGGATCTGGAATGGGAGGATCAAATGGGGATTGAAAGGGGAAAGGGAATAGTATGAGAGAACATAGAGAGAGGCAACTAAAATAACAGGGGGAAGAAGAATACTCATCTGTGAGCTTAAAGACGAATGTTTAGATTGTTTTGGGGATTATGCTGGCTTAGTAGTGATTGTAGCATCTCTTCCAATATCCATGACATCACGAGCATTGAACAATTGCCTAAGTTTCCGGTACTTGGCAAGGTTTTCCCACTTGTTGAGTGGCTCTAAGCCCAGTTAAAAGAACTGTTGGTTAATGCCAATGTAGTACCAGTAGTGAGCCCTTGGGATCATGGTACCATGTAAGCCCTTGATGTGATTCATAGGCATCATAGCTCGGTAGAACAGTTGGTTGCCTCCCTTCTTTGGAAGCTCGCACATTGTTTTCTGATATCATTAAAACTAGTTCTCAGGGAGGGGACTTTCAGGTCAGTGGCTGTGCCTGAATCTATTAATACTTTAACTACTGTCTGCCGCCCCACAGTTAGGCCGCAGCCTGGCAGGATTTACGTTTCCCCCCACCACACACACACACACACCTGCCCCACTCCCCTGCCGCTCCCAGACACCAGCTCTGCCGCTGCCATTTAAAACCAAGTCTTTATGGTTCTGCTTACCAATAAAGGCTCTGGAGTCAGATATTGGAGTGAAACCTGCTATCTCAGAGAGACAGAGGAACAACCTGCTAATCTTCCTTTTTGGCTGGAGACCCAGAAAAAGAGCATCTCTCCAGTTGTCCCAACCCAAAAGACCATGAAACTCCAAATCCCTCCTGATTCCATTCTGTGCATCTCTATCCGTCTTTCTGGCTGTTCCATACTCTCTATGGCTATTTCTTGTCACCTAGTTGCTGGCTCCGCCCCCTTTCCCTTCAAAGGTTGAATTTTGTTCGCAGTCCTGTGTTTCACTCTGCAATCAAATATCCTGCAACAAGTTCCAGCTCAGGGGTCTCTAGGCCCTGTTTGTGAAGTGCATGGTGTCTTCAGCAATAGGGACTTACCTTCCACCTCTGTGGAGGAACCAAGGTCAACAGTCATAGGCTGCATTTTTTTTAGAGTCTTCCACATCACTGGCCAACAATTCAAAAGACAGTTTCCCACGCCTGATGCTGCTGCTTCTGTTGAGTGGTCGGTCTTCGGCTCTGCGAGGGAGCATCATCAGCCCGTCTAATCTGTGTATAAATATACATATGTAGTGACAAAGAGCTTTTCTCCTTTCTACTTTATTTTCTACCACCTACTAAATTCACTTCAGTTTCAAATTTGTTGTCTTCTGTTGCTTTTGCCCTGTTACTGTTAACAGATTCATTTTCTACCACAAATGACAAATTTTTCAAGACAATTTCATAATTCTAGATGAGTTTTTTTTAAAGGAACTATAGATGTAATTGTAGGCTAAGTCAACTCTTTCTGGAAGAAGGAAAAGCAGAATAATGTAAGAGCAGCAGAAACTATAACCAAGCAAACTTGGGAGTTGGAAGGTCCAGATGAGAAACTGGTTGGGCGTATTAAGTACCGCACTGAACTCTGCTTCCATGTGGCACTGGCTGCAGTTTAAAGGGCAGGACCATTTTTCTCTCAGAACCTAGCAATACCAAGCACAGAATATCTTCAACTCAACATGAGGTTACTTGGGCAAGGGGCATTGTGTTTTCGGGGAAAGGACTGCACCTCCGTTTTACATTTGGGATAAAATCATAGTCCGAAGATTCTGTTTCTGAACGTTACTGATTAGATTACAAATTCAAAATGATTATGGTTCTAGTAGGCATTTCTTCTGGGAAGGAACTTATTTGTTGGTTTATTCTCTCCATCTTGAACTTTATTTATTGGCTATTTTAATGCCAGTTCTAGTTTAAAAAATTATCTCATTATTTAGACAACTTTTTATCACCACGGGATGTACTATAAAAATGAAATCATTGCTACACAGCTATTGTCTTACTTCACCTTTGATCTTTCATCACCATGTGTGTGTTATTAGTTAAATCATGTTACCCACTAGTTCCTGAACTTGGGGTAGAAGTTAGTTTTATTTTTTTAAGTTAGATGTTTAAAAACAAAAGGGCCGTGGGAGATAGTTATAGAAAAAGGTGGAAAAGCCAAGAGGCAAAGTCATATTTTTAACAAACTACAAATCTTTTTCTTAAAAAAGGAAAAAAAAAGTAAGATGAAGTTATAACTAAAGACTATTAAAGTCAGAGTTCAAGCGTGATGTTTTCGTTTAGTTCTGTATTTAAAGCAGTTATTGCCTGAGTTATTACTCAAGCACTGCGTAGTGAACCTCTAGGGTTTCTGGTAAGAGGAGTTTCGTGTGCTCCTAGGGTTCCAAAGAGTTGGCTTTGAGCAAGTGCCATACACCTTCATGAAACTCAGGTAACCCTGCGCACTGGCCTTTCACGGAGCTATAATGAGAGGTTTCTAGAATTGTTTATCGCTTGCTGACTTCCTGCTAAGAGATGAGTCTAAGATTTGTCCAGATGTCCATTCTGAATCAACCATAGGTCAGCTCTGTGAACTGGGTCTATTTCATCCCTATTAGAGCTGAAGAAATATGGATTCCCTCCTTCTCCACTCGTCCAATGCTTAATGACCAAGTCTAATTTGCCTCTCAGCCTTTATTCCTTAAAGCAAATCAATCCCTATCTGATTAAAATGTCTTAGTGAATACCAGTCTCAGGCCCGAAGCTGCAGTAGGGGCTTGCTCCAAAAGAAAAGCTCCAGAGAAAAATTCAGGCTGCATCGGAGGGTTATGAAGACCACTTACCAGGAAAGGACAATGAAGCTAAATTCAAAACTTAGTGCCTTGGTCATAGACGGATGAGATGATTCCCTAGATGGCAAACTGCTGGTATTCAAAGTAACTTAATCAAAGCTCTTGCCAGTCTTCCTTGGGTTCCAGGACGTAATGTGAAGACGTTTAAATTACCAAGTTTTAGCACTTTTGGAAATTCAAAGCCATGTTTAGTACCTAAAAGCCTTTGTATTTCTTTACTAGTGTGATGGAAATCAATTTCATATATGCCTCATAATTTAGATATTCATCTGAGTCCGTCTGTTGGGCTCTGGGCTGAAAGGACACAGTTCCTGAAGATTACAGTTAACACATGATGCTACCCACTCCCCACACACAGGAAACGAGGGTGCTTGCAGTGCCCACTTCCTCGAGTTAGCTCAATAAACGAGAATTGCTCCTGAGAGTTCCAGTGCCTCATTGTTGCCTATGTGTGAGCAACTTAAGTGACTAGGAATCAGATGGAGTCGGGGAGGACACACAGAGTTTTCACATAATTCCTGTTGCCAGAGAAACCATTTTCTTGCTGACTGGGCATGCACTGAGCAGCTCAGATCAAGTGGAGGCTCAGTGCAGCCCTTGCTGTGACTTTGGCAAAGAAACAAACAGGAGGGAGAAAAGGCCTATAAAGAAAAGCAGATTGGACTATGAAAATGTTCAATTAATTAGGATGGTTTGTCAACCTGGCTTTGAAATGCCGCGTCCTCTAAACCTGCCCATGTATCTGACTACATGTTTCACACTTTATGTTCATTTTTATTTCTACTTTCCTACTTCGAAAAGACCATGTCTTCAAACGTGTGTATATGTGTATTGCGATAGATACATTGCATATTTATACAAGAATGTTCCCCTTTGCTCTTTTCTTTCCTCTAACCCAACACACACCATACAACTCTGCCATGTTTAACACCCAGAAAACACTTCTAAGGCGGAGGAAATGAAGGGAGATGGTGACAGTAAGATACCTTCTTCACCAAATATCCCAGAAATGACAGAAAATGAGAAAGCACGAGGAAGGAACGAGCCGTGAGTTCTAGTTATTTATTTAGAACTGGTTCTTTCTTGATGAAAGATTGTTTCTCAGTATGATATTAGAAAGTCAGTTACGGTTGGCTCAGGGAATGGGTTCCAGATGCGCACAGCTAATACCAACTATATTCTTCCGCATATTTTCAATAAGCAACGTTTTATATGAACTGATTGAATATATTATTGTTAATCCCAAGGTTATCCAAAGAAAGCAGGCAGTAGCAGTAACCAAGATGTATGTCTGTATGCGTGTGTTTGACACTTCTAGAGGGCTATGATGCATTTTTGAAGATTTCTATTCTTAATATTTTACCTACGTTACAAGAATTTTTTTACTTTTTTTTTCTTTCTTGTGCTTTCGGAAGAGAATGGGAACTACCTTAGAGCTCCACAGACAAGTCCCATAGAGAATTTCATCCCATGAAATACATCACTCTCCATCCTGCGGGCTGTGTCCCCAGTTGAGCATAGTTTGAATAAGCCTGCATATGTCATTAAGTCACATCTGTCTCCGTGCCATAGGTGTGTACGCAACTCCTGGTTTTGTGCACAGGTCTGGGCCCCCGTGCAGACCCTGGTACCCAATGAATACAAGCGCTCTGCCTCTTGTGACTGCGGCAGCAAATGAAGGCAGCAGCATGCAGCAAATGAAGGCAGCAGCATGCCGGCCCAGAGGAATAAATATTCTGCCCAAGGTAGCATTATAAATTGAGAGTGAGAGAGAAAACAAAATTCAAGGTTCCAAATTGCCTGTCAGTTTCAGTAATCACTGGATACATTTCACATTTACAAAACGAGATCACAAGTTTTCAAACAGTCTCATATTTCAAAACGCATGAAAACCTTTACAGAAAACACTTAGGAAAATGACATTGGTTTCCTTTCAGCTTCTTTCTGCTGCAGCCTGCTGCTTCTTGTCTACTGCAAACCTCACTTTAGATTGTTGCAATGCTAAACTCCCCTTCTACCAGCCTGATGACTACATGCTAATTTCACCTGCCCTGGGGACATGGCCTCATTTGCATTCCTTTCTAATGACCCAGCTTCTTTAAGCCAACACAGATTGAAAATGTGTGATGGAATTTTTTAACACATTCAGAAGAAATTTAGTTGGCTATGTTTTGTTTTATCGGTGGTTTGTTTTCTATTTGCCCTAGAAGAGACAGGAGATTTACAGCCATGCTTTTCTTGCATTTTATCTCTCTCGCACGCCGTCAAAGCCATTGAGATGTCCATCTCAGGCCGTCATGGTTGGCCCTGTCTATTATTTCATATCTGAGCATTGCCAGCAGAAACACATCTCCTCCTCTTAGAAAGCCAAATCTTACCAGGCTCTCAGTTAAAACCTGAATGGCCTTAAGGACAGGTGGTTTGGGAGGTGAGCTTGGTTGGTGAAAAGGGAAAGATTGCAGCCCCAACCTTCACTAGAAATCCATGCTTCCTCGTGGTAGGTCCTCTCATTGGAAAGGCAATCGACAGAGGTGTCTATCATAAGCTCTTTGTTATACAATCGTTATAAATAGCTGCCATCGTGTAAAAGACACGTCTAAATTTGTTTGGAAATAGTTTCTGAAGGCACCCTGCTGCAGCTTCCTTAGCATGTGCCAAGCTGACATTCAGTGGGGGAGGCCAGCACCGGAGCAGACGTTAATTGGTCACCTGTCCAGCAGCCAGCATCTGTGGACATCTCCCACCACTAAAGTGATGCACTGTCACTGGGAACAGGGCTCCAGAGAGCCACACACGCAGATGGAGTCAGCCATTATAGCATCAAAGATTTACCATATTTTAACTCCCCTTCAAGAGGCTTTTCTGTCTCTTCTAAATTGTTCTCTAGTACATGGAAGACAATCTTAAACTTCAAACCTCCACTGGCCTATTTTCTCTAAAAATTAATGCCATAAAATAGAAAGTTTGGGAGTCTTCTGATTTTGCTTCTGATCTTCCTGTTTAAATGCAAGTCAAAAGTATGTTCCAAAGTTAAATATAAGGCAATATATGTAAGGTAATGTGTAAAGGGTGTGTGTAAAACAGTATGTATAAAGTAATGTGTGTAAAGGGTGTGTTAAAGCAGCGTGTGTAAAGGGTGTGTATAAAGCAGCGTGTGCAAAGGGCGTGCATAAAGTGGTATATGTAAAGCAGTATGTGTAAAAGGTGTGCATAAAGCAGTGTGTGTAAACTGGTGTGTAAAATGGTGTGTGTGAAGGGTGTGTGTAAAACAATGTGTATAAAGTAATGTCTGTACAGGTTGTGTTTAAAGCAGCGTGTGTAAAAGGTGTGTATAAAGTGCTGTGTGTAAAGGGTGTGTGTAAAACAATGTGTATAAAGTAATGTGTGTAAAGGGTGTGTTTAAAGCAGCGTGTGTAAAGGGCGTGCATAAAGTGGTATATGTAAAGCAATATGTGCAAATGGTGTGCATAAAGCAGTGTGTGTAAAATGGTGTGTAAAATGGTGTGTGTTAAGGGTGTGCATAAAGTGGTGTGTATAAAATGGTGTGTTAAGGGTGCGCATAAAGCGGTGTGTAAAGCGGTGTATATAAAGGGTATGTGTAAAGGGTGTGTGTAAAGTGGTGTGTGTAAAAGGTTGTGTAAAGCCGTGGGTAAACTGGTGTGTAAAACAGTGTGTGTAAAGCGGTGTATATAAAGGGTATGTGTAAAGGGTGTGTGTAAACTGGTGTGTAATATGGTGTGTGTGAAGGGTGTGTGTAAAGGGTTGTGTAAAGCAGTGTGTAAACTGGTGTGTAATATGGTGTGTGTAAAAGGTTGTGTAAAGCAGTGGGTAAACTGGTGTGTAAAGCAGTGTGTGTAAAGTGGTGTGTGTAAAGGGTTGTGTAAAGCAGTGGGTAAACTGGTGTGTAAAGCAGTGTGTGTAAACCAGGGTGTGTGTGGTTCACATGCTGCTGCTCTCTGGGGTTTCAGGTTAGAATGGCCTTTAGAAATGGAAAGGTGTTCCCTTAAATGCCAGCCTCTCTCCACATCTCTCTTTCACAGAGCTGTACTTGAGTGAAGATGGCTGCGTGCAATTCCACCTCCTTTCCCTGCTCAGCCACTGGATGGGATATTAAAAAGGCCAGTGCCCGGCAAAACGCTTGGGAAGGAGTCAAACAGGGAGCTGGATGCCCAGTGAGCCAAGCCCTCAGTCAGGTCTTGAGGGTGAAAACTTCCCATCAGCACATTCCCGAAAGCCCTATCACAAAATAGGACTTTAGAGGAAGAAGAAGATAAATGGCTAACAGGAAAATAGTCTAGAACGTACACAAACAATAACAAAATTGGAGAGAAGCAGACCATAGAGATGGTCTGTGCTAACCATCCAATCAGCTTCTGTTTGTACAGATGCAAGCGCTAGCATCTTACAAACTGCCCCCTGCAGGCAACAGTGCCTCATCCTCTCTGCAGGCTGTCTCCGAGCTCATGTTTGTAACATCACATTATTACTGTTAGACACACTCTTGGCCAACTATCCTTTCTCTCACCTCTTCTACTCTGGGCTCCAGCAGGGGCTACCCCTGGTTACCCCCATCACTGGCACGCTGCACACAGCACTCAATTATTCTTCACATGGCTGAATGTCACAAAATTGTATTCACAAATTTCAAAGAAATGAAAGTTTGGCTTATAGATTTCCTATAAATCCCTGTATCTCCAATCATCCCTCGGATGCTACAAGTCCACCTAGTATGTATTTTGTATATTGTTTGTATGTGTGAGATTAGATAGAGAATTTATGTCTAGGCTTTCTGTTGTTAAAGTAATTGTAACCTTAAATAATACATACCTGTTAAACTTCCATTTAAAATTGTGAGATCAGTGCTTTTTAGAGGGTATAAATGTTTATTATTATTACTATTAGTTTGACTCAGGCTTGTATTCAGATTCCTTCTGCAACATTATTAATTTTATACAACATGGACAAAACTCTGAAACCATACCTACAGACGAACTCACAAATCACATGATCACTGAAATTAATTATTGTCCCTCTTAACTTTCAAGAGCTATATGTCATTGGATCAGCTGGAACTTAATTGCTACATCAATAGTGTACTGTATAATTTATAGGCATTTTCCTCTGTTGACGAAGTTCTTAGCTTTTGTCTCCTGACAATCACCATGGTGAATCAATCGAATGTAAATCCTTTTGCAAAGCCCAGCTCGAGAAGTGAAGCTGGCAGCATTGTACCTAACAATGGGCAGATGAAACTCATGATTCGCAGAGATTAAACAATGGGCAGATGAAACTCATGATCCACTGAGATTAAACTTGCTTCATCCTTGTCATTTCGTAATTCATTTAAGAAAGAATGGTATATTATAGTTTGATTTGACATTGTGTATTCTTGTGCCAGAATCGGGAAACCTCTAATGTATTTGCAAATTGGCGTTTGAAGGGCAGATAAAAGACTTGGACAATTTGTTAATCTCCTGAGTTTCATCTCTCTTCTCCCTCCCTCCCTCCCTNCCTCCCTCCCTTCCTCCCTCACTCTCTCCTTCCTTCCTTCTTTCCTTTCTTTCTTTCTTTCTCTTTCTTTCTTCCTTTCTTCCTTTCTTGTTTTACTATTCTTCCTGAGTTTCTGTCACGTCTTCTTTTCCTTTCTTTCTGTATATAATGTGTGTGATCTTACCACATACACGGTTTAAATAATATAGCATTATTTAGTGTGTAGTAATTTATGCTTATTAACAGGAATAACCATTCTGTTAGCAATGAATGTTCAGCTTGAGGCCACTCATAAAACTCCCTTCTCTGTTCGAGTCCCTCTGCTAGGTATGTTAATAACTTCAAGCACTTATTTGAAGGCCTGATGACTTCTAGTCTTGCGGTCTAAAAAAGGAACCATGGAAATACTGTGGTTGGATAGAGGACTGACGTGGAGAAAAGCCTGTGGTGCACAGGCAATACTGGGAAGTGATGAGTGTGCAGAGTGCTTAATCTGTGGTCCAGGACACTAGGACTGAGGCAAAAAATCAATCCAGCAGGTTTAAGTGCAAATGCCAGGAGCAGCCGAGACCAGATGATAACAGGAGAGCCGAGAGCAGCATCTGACGTTGAGGAATAGAGGAACAAGCCAAGACACAAACATATAATTCTCCTGGATGACAAGCCACCTTTTTCAGACCTGTTCTTAACATAGCAGCAGACAGACTTGGGGAGGGCTAAGGAAGTAAAGGCAATCCGTCCTGTGCGCTCTAGCTTGTTTGGAAGAGCGGATCTTTGAAAAAATAAATGTGAGCTGATGTGATGACCCAGACAGGGAAATCTGAAAGGTTCTAGTTGGAAGCCCAGGGCAGGAAGCTTCCCAGTATCAAAGAGGTCTGAGAGCTAACCCGCCATAGAGTGATGTCTTGGTAATTATTGCATGACACATAGTAGTGTGTGTGTGTGTGTGTGTGTGTGTGTGTGTGTGTGTGTTTGAATGCCAGAATTTTATCTACTATGATAAGTAAGGTGTGTCTGTGTGTGTGTTGGCAGGAGGAAAAACTAACAATATCATGAGGTTCCTCTCTCTAGGTAGAGGCTCTCTTATTATCGTTAAGATGTGAGACTGTATTCTGAAATCCCTAAGGAACTTCTAAGGCTCTTTAAATGTCCTAGTGATACGAACAGACTCATATCATTTAAGGCTAAAATTCTTGGCAACAGAGATTGTGGACGGAAAGAGCAAAGGTTAATAGTTCCTGTAGAGGACATGTGACCTGCTGGGCGGTGGTGGCACACACCTTTTATCCCAGCACTCGGGAAGCAGAGGCAGGCGGATCTCCGTGAGTTTGAGACCAGCCTGGGCTACAAGAGCTAGTTCCAAAACAGGCTCCAAAGCTACAGAGAAACCCTGTCTTG
>LOEQ01000757.1:252601-266965 GCA_001685075.1 Bramus lutescens | reverse complement strand
GATGATGATGATGACGACATGTGATGTATCAGTGAGTTTGACCCAGAGATTTTATGGCAAGAAGCTTATTATCAGGGAAACTAACAAGCAAAACCCATGCATCACAATTGCTTTAAGAGACTGAGAGCCAGCGAGTAAGTCTGGAGTCATTGGTTACGAGCTCTGGTAACTACTGCTTATGACTCAACGTTTAGTCGCCCATGAAGTGGATGGGTAATCACTGTCACTGGTGTGAAGGTGAGCTAAGATGCACGGAGATGGTCTACCATGCAGGAGGCACTGGCGTGGCAGTTATTGTTGGTCTCATTAAAGACTTGCCTAGCAAAATATAGAGAACTTGCATTTAGAGACACCTCATTAACCTTCCTTCTTTAAATATATTATCTCATTAAGTCCCAGTGGACACTGTGTCATCTAGGCTGAAAAGAACTAATATGTATAAACCACTTAAAGGGATGTGGGGCACACGACACAACAACGCATATGTGTTCATTAATGTAAGTAACTATATAAAGTCTCGTTATTTAGCCCTCATTTTACTCTGTCATGCTGAGAAGTCAGGAAGGGTTAACTCCTCTACTTGAAAAACCCGTGGCTTCAGATGTAGAGAGAATTCCATCAGCAGCCTAGGCTTATGGCAAATCTTGTTTATCAGTGAGTGAGCCTTCAGGTGGATATGGAGCATAATTTCATTACAATGAGCTTTTTCTGTCTGAGTTATAGGAGTGGTTTTCAGTCACTGCAAAGGAAGCCGTGTGTGTGTGTGTGTGTGTGTGTGTGTAGGTGTGTAGGAGTGGTGAACTTTTGGTTGACAGCACAGACTGAAGATAGCATTTACAAGTGTCAGATAAGAACTGAGTTATCAGTGTGAACCATGCCAGTCCCCATGGATGAAGTCAGCAACAACAATTTAACTCTCTCAAAGTGTGTTTCAGCCGAAGATGTGCCAATATTTCTACTGCATCTTGGTAGACGATGAGTAACATCTAACTAGCCTTATAAAGAGAACTTGTTTATCTGCTTCCATTTTGAGAAATAAAGACTCGCCCTTGGGTTTTTACCTCAGGTTTTCTTGTCGCCTTACCTTTTATAGATATATAGATATAGATAACCTTTTATAGTTATCTCTTAGTAGTTACATTATGTGTCAAGGTTAAGTTTAAAGTATTTATTGGAGGAAAAACAGGGTAGAGATGGTTCTTTACAAACAGTAATGAAATCTAGGTAGGTAAAAGCAAGATTATCTCATTAAAGCAATAATAAACACAAGAGATGTTAGAGACCAGATGGAAATTCAAATGGGAGACTCTATAATAGGATATAAGAATGCAAATTAACCAGAGTAAAGTTTTTGCACGTTTAAATGTAGTTGCTTGTTTCTTAAAAAGATACACACATAAAATACAATCTGTTAGACTATTTGTGTTTGGATCAGGGAAGTTTCTAAGTAGAGGGCCATGTTTGAAGATTAAAGCCTGCAGGGAGGATCACTGGACAAAGTACTAACTTTCAAGTACTGTGTGTCATCACTCAGCAAAATTTGAGAGTCAGAGGTTATAATTATACTAAAAGTCATATTTAGGTAGTTACAGTAAATATACTTTCAAGTGCTTCTGAGTTTATTTTGAGGCATGGTTCTATTAATAGCACATCACTCATGAAGCAAAATCTAGACACTCTCAGATTTGGTGTTTGAAATCCTCTTCTTTTTTTTCCCCCAGGAACGGGTTTTTCCTATAGTCCCATGGGACCTGTTTCTTGCCCACTTCTTTGGTTTTAATTTTGATAGCTCACTCACTGTAGCCTACCAAACACTTATATGACCATTCCCCAACTTGCCTGGGCATGAAGGCCACTTGTTGGAGGCCAGCTGCATTCAGATAGAAGCAGAGGTTCCAGTAGTCGCCAGTTTTGTTCTATTTGTTTCTTTGATAATTTTTGGAAGGTCATGTGGTCCAGACTAAGATATTAGAGTTCATACCCTGGAAGCTAATAGGACTCATGAGAGGCAGCGTCACCCCAGTTGCTCATGAGTGAGCCTGCAGTCGGGGGCATGGTTTAGTTGGCCTCATGGTTTTGCTGATCTCACGGCTGCAGTGTTCACAGTGTCCTCTTCACTATGGTACTGAATATTTTTCTGCTTGTAATATCCATTCCTAAGTCTTCAAGGAAAATGAAAAAACAAGTCCAGTTTATTCATTTTTAGACCTTGCTCCAATTCTACCGTCACCAGCTGTTTCCTGTTTTGTAATTCTGTTCTAGTGACATCTGACTTTTAATAAAATTTCTAATTCAGATATGATTGATTTACTTTATTGCCTGATTATTGTATATTAATTAATTTTGACTCCCAAGTTAATATAAATTATTTAAGAAGAGAATTGATTATACTTTCTCTATATGTGTGTGTAAACTTCTACTTTTAAGCATTTAATTACTTAAACTTCTCAAAGAGTTCAATAAGTGACTCCTGATTGAAATATTCACAGTTTTGAGATGGTTTTTGTGTAACACTCTGTGATGCTGGCCGGTTGAACCTAGGGACTTCATTTTCTCACAATCACTGTCTCTCAGTGGGAAGTTTCCACTAGAGGTTAGTTTGTGGTTTTCATTGCCCCTTTGAGAAAAACGGAGAATGTTTCAGTGTGCTTGGCAGCGTCTGTCATTGAGGTCTGAGGTTAAAACTAAAAGTCATGTATGGCATGGCCCTACGGGTTTGCTTTTGAGAAGCTAGTTTTCAGGGATTCCAATTGCCAGAAAACCTCAGTAAATGCAGATGTTTGCACCCATTCATCTGCGTTTTCTGGGGAAAACCAGTCTCGGCTCCCTTCTTTATTTTCCTAGAAAACTGCTTTCTTCCATGATCAAAAATATACTCATCCAAAACCCAGGATTGTAAAACAAATAAATAAAAAATAATGAAAGTCCACATTTTGCTTTTCCTGATTTCCTTATTCTCTCAGGTCACAAAGAACACCTTGACCAAGGAAGGCCAAAGGCTCCGAGCACACAGAAAGTCCAGCTTCATCATCAGACATATTTCAACATGGTTCCTCACACTGGCTGCTGTTCTGTCTCTAGTCTCCTAAAAACTAAGACCTCTGCGATTGAGCCAGTTACCTGGCACATCATTTGGTCTCAAACCATTTCTAATTAATAAGTCAATGATTTTTGTCCTCCGTGTCAGTCTGTTGAAAACTTACATCAATAACAGTTCTATGAAATAACTGGTTAAAATGTGAACAAAGAATTATTAAAATTTAATGTTTTTATTTTATGTGTATAGGTGTTCTGTCTATAAACAGAACATAGCATCTTAAATACTCTCTTTCTGGTGCATTTTATAACTTACCATATTTTGATCTTCTCATGTTTTTCTACTGGGAAGATGTGGAGAGCTTTTGGTGTCTTGTTTTTCATCCATAACTGTGAAAGTCCGTTAAATCTGGTTTCCAGTCTCAATGCCGATAAGGAGGGTTTATATAACCCAAATATAAAGCTTTCACCAGGATGCACACGTTTCTGACTTATGTGTACATGTGCAATCCTAGCACAGCTTTATTTATTAAAGAACACCAACATTTTAGGAACATGGTCACGTATTAGACATTGAGACAAGCAATATAACAGTATTATAAAGAGGACATAATTCAATAATGAACTGATTTTGGTTCTCTGGTTCCAAACTGTTCATTAACTGTATGTTTGAAAACCAGTGTCTTGAACGTCAGTTAATGCAGTTTTATCTGAGAAAACAACCAGATAAACAAATGGCGTGGCAAGGAAAACAGATTTTAGCTTTGCCCTGCTCCTCACATTTGGCATGCCTGATTGGTGATTAACATCCACGGGGGAGTGCCTTCTAGAGTTCTGTGTCCCTGACAGCCCACTACTTCACCAAGGACAGCCCTATCATCTGTGCAGTCAGAGCTAAGTGGGTGACAATGAATTTGTGCTTGTTCCACACAGAATCATTTGGACACGTTGGGTGGCAGATGAGAAATTCGAGAGCTGCACATGTTCGGTCTCAAGGTGTTTGCTGCAAAACCCTGCATTAACACTAATCTTTAACGCTCCTGCTTGTGTCTCCTGCTACAAACAGGAACAACTAAAATTGTAATTGAGCCAGGGGGTTATGTACTTTGAGCAGCAGTGTGTTCTTGATCAACACTGACTTTTTATGGATAAATTTAAGATGCATACATTTTAGCTAGACATGGTAGCATACACCTATCATCTCAGTGATTTGAAGGCTGAAGAACTGGATTAGTGACAAGGCCAGTCGACGTAATGAGGCTGCCTCACAACCTCAACATTACAAACAGAAGAAGGAAATGAGGAAGGAAACAAAACTTTCTCAAGAATGACTTGGTCAGTGTGACTTTTAGTGAATCATGCTCTGTCCTAGACACTGTCTGCTTTCTTCGCCATAGGACTTTGTTTTATTTTTTGTTTTTGTTTTTGTTTTGTTTTCTCTGGGTTTTTTTTTGTTTGTTTGTTTTGTTCTGTTTTTCAAGACAAGGTTTCTCTGTGTAGCCCTGGCTGTCCTGGAACTCGCTTTGTAGACCAGGCTATACTCAAACTCACAGAGATCCACGTGCCCCGGCCTCACATGACCATGCCTGGCCATCATAGGATTTTCTAAATCTTGTAATTTGTACTAAATTCATGATCATTTCTATCCAGCTTTTTTTTCATGCCTCAGCTAAGCCTTTACACTCTTCTGAAGTTCCTCAGACTTATTCCTCACACATCATTTTTCCAAATTCCTTATTAACAAGCTTCTGGTGATCTTTCCTTTCCTCTCTCTCTCTCTGTCTCCCTGTCTCCCTGTCTCCCTCTCTCCATCTCTCCATCTCTGTGTGTGTGTCTCTCTGTCTCTTTCTCTGTCTCTCTCTGTCTCTCTCTCTTTCTCTCTCTGTCTCTCTCTTTCTCTCTGTCTCTCTCTCATTCTCTCTCTCTTTCTCTCTCTGTCTCTCTCTGTGTCTCTCTCGCTTTCTCTGTCTCTGTCTCTCTGTCTCTCTCTCTCTGTGTCTCTCTCTCTTGCCATTTCCAAACTTGTGACTCTAATCTTTGACCTAGCCTCTTTCTCTGTTGCTGTATACCTGGTTATCTCCAGTCAATATGGCACGCTGTGTCCAAAATTGACATTCCTCTCTTGATCTCTTTATCTAGCAGTTTTATGATTCACTGTACCATGCAAGAAATATCCCAAGAAGCTTATAATAGATTCTTCTTCTCCACATCCAAATGCCATCAACTAACATTAAGTCAGGAGATAGGGTGGGGAGGTAAGTCCTGTATTATGTAGAAAGACGAGTGAACTGTAATATTAATAATATTTTCATTTTTATGAAGCTAAGATCTGCATTATTCCAGTTGTGTGACGTGTGGTAAATTGTCACAACAAAGCAGTATAGAATGTGCGAGCATTATCCTTATTCTGAAGCTACTGTTTAGAGATCATAAAGAGGAGAAAAAGCATTTCACTCAGCAAGTGGAGGGATAGCAGAAACCCTTGCTCTTGCTATAAGTTGTTACCACTGTGCTAGTACATTGTTGTTCTTCAGTGATACCTTAACCACAGCAGAGAAAGTTAGCAAGTTTGAAGGGAAGGTCGGTGTTGTCACTATTTTTTTAACAACAACAACAACAACAAGAAACAACTTTTTTTCTTGCTAGTCCTTTTTTTGGTACACATATGTGTTTTTGGTACATAATAATTCCAAGTGGCAATCAAACACTTATCAGCAAATATCACTTTTCCTTGTAGAGTTATGCATGCCACTGTTGTTTCTGCAGCAAAGAGCCCTAACCTATTCGGTATAGAGAAGCCCCCTTTACTTTCTACCTTTCGACCCTTGGCCCTCTTCTCGGGAACAAGTCCTTTCTTCCACTCACTTGTCAGAGAAAGACCTTGGGAGGTCTCAAATAAATGTGACTCGGAATACTTTCCTGACGGTGTTTGTGCTGTGGGAACTTTGGAAACTCCAGAAAGCTTGACCTTTTACACTGATTATAAATTTTATAAGCTAGAACAGTTTAAGAAAATGCTAATATAAAACTGTGAGAAGAATTTCTATTGAAGATGAAGCCAAGTAGAATGACTTTAAATTGGCATTCTAGTGAAGTACACAAAGTCTATACTAACTCCTAAAAAGTTACTTAAAATAGGCAAGGAAGGAGGAAGAAGGAGATTATGTCATCTTTTTAAACAACCTAACCATTAATGAAATTTTAAACATAAATAAAACATCCCTCTATCTTTACCCCATTTAAGATTACAGACATAAAAGGCATATTCTTTGGCTTCCAAAGAGTTTCATATAGACTTAAATTGACCTATTAATAACAAATTGAAACTATGACTCCTTTCTGTATTATAAGCAAAACAAAATATTAGCAAATCCCTATAATTCTGACCAAGAACATAATTTCATAGCAAATGTAGCCAATATAATCACTTCCTAAAGTCTTCTCATTAAAAATGGCAACATTTTGACCAAAAATGACATGCACAGTGACCATATTAATGTCCACAGAAACAGACATCTTTGGACGATGAATGAATGCTATGATTTTAGGTGGCTATAACTCATTTCATAATTACCATGTACCCTTTGTTTATTCCATTATTGGGAATCTTACTCTAAAAGAAAGCATATTTGCTCATCTGATCATGCAGAAAGTTGGTAATGTGTACTATTAGGGCCACTGATTTATTCGTCATGATAGAATTGACGGGAACAAGAGCTTTGAGCTGTGTAGTAGGTTGAAATGTAGTCAGGTGGACTGGAATTAGAATCTGCAGCAATGTGAGATTTTCAGGTTGGCCCTTTTCTCAAGTAGCAGGCCTCATGGTGTCCATGGACATGCACAATACAGAACTTAGTTTTGAACAGAGAAAGGAGGGAGACAGAGAAATATCCCTCATTCACAGTTGGTGCATCTGCATTTAATAGGAATAATAATGGTGGGCTGTCTCCTGTACTGACCAGACTTGGAGGTGGATCCCACAGGCATCCACACCATGTTTCTAACTCTCAAATGGACCATTGTAGGCTAGGGACTAAGAAGGGTTTTGTTGTTGTTGTTGCTTTAAATCAAGGGAACTTTTGTTTCTTTACCCTGACTAGAAAAGATAGGGATGTTACAGCAACATCACAATCAAGTGTGTTACACATTTTTTCACTTGACCTAATCTACCTAAAAAGAGAAAACTAATCATAAAACACTTAAGCTCATCTGAGGTCTAAGCGTGCTTTATAAATAATTTAATTCTTCATTCATAATTTTTATTTCATAGTCCCTATTCTTAAACAGGTTTACATGAGTTTGTTTCCATGTTGTCTAATTTTCATCTGAATCAGGCAATGCGGGTATTTGGTAATTTTGATGAGTTTTGTAACTGTTCTAAGACTGTAATTTGGTGGCCACATTATAGACCACTCATGGATCTTCTGACATCAAAACAAGCAAGACTGCATAGGTACCAGTGTTACACATTATTATAGAAATGAGCATCACAATACTGACTTAATGTTATGTGAAGAACCTCTAGGCTCAATGGCTGGATACAGAAGAAAAACCCAAGATCTTACTTCAAATGTGAGAGACGCAGTATGTTACCAAAGAGATTTCACTTTGTTGGAAGAGTTTTGACAAACTTATTTGCTTTCACTGACAGAGATTTTGAAACAAAATAATTCTCATGAATTCGTATAGCAGGGAGGACTCTGTTTTAAAGAAACACAGAGGGTCTCTGAATGTAAACCTAACGACATGGGAACATTTGTGTTAAAACTGATGGAAGTAACAAGAGCGTTTTCAATGGGAGTCAACCCCTCCCACCCTCCTGAAGGAAACACTTGTGCACACAAACAAGATGACAGTGAGGAGGGTATGGATTCTTCTTCTATAGCTGGATAAAAATAATTATAGTGTATCTCATGGTCTCCAATAGTTCATCCACCATTTAAGGATGAGAGGACAGAGAAAGGCAATTATAGACACAGCCAGGAGGAGAGAAATGTTACCTTTAAGTCCTTAGGGAAAGAAAATTCATAAAGCAACTCCCAAGATTATTTATAATGGGAAATGGCGGAACATTTTAGAAAATATCCATTTTACTTTTATACTGAGGTTAAAAAAGACACCAACTCTCTGAACAAGGCTAGAGGTTTGTACTTGCGGCAACCTGCTTTTGTATGTTTTATTATGTGTCAGACACTGGGCTTACTGTAAGAGATGAATGAACTAATTTAATATTTGAAACAATCTTTGGGCAGATATTAGTAGGTTCTCCATTGTGAAGATGAGAAAACTGAAGCTTCTGGACATTTTTGTTAAAAAGCATCATGGAATCCAGGCCCTCAGTCTCAAAAGTCTTATGTGTTGTGCTGTACTTTTTATGAATTCTCATCAAAATGAAGCAGTCCGTTTCGGGCCGGACTGATGCACAAATGGACTAGGCCCCTGAAACCACTGCCTGCTGTGTAAGCAAAAGATGGGCTGGAATTTCTGTGACTATAATTAGACACAAACAGTGCCCAGAAAATCAGTGACGAAGAGGGCAAAGGCCCTTCCAAAATTCTCCCTCAATCAGAACCTTCAAAGTGATGAGATGTCAAGCATCAAACATGTTAGAGAGATCAAATGGAAGGAAACGGTAGCAATGAAAGAGAGCAGAGAACCAACTGGCAAACACAGAATTAAATGTAGGATATGGCATTTAAATTATGTGAATATTTCTACCTTAAAAAGAAAAGCAAAATGGTCGGGCCCTGGTGGCGCACGCCTTTAATCCCAGCACTCGGGAGGCAGAGGCAGGTGGATCTCTGTGAGTTTGAGGTCAGCCTGGTCTACAGAGTTAATTCCTGGACTACCAGGGTGGTTTCACAAAGAAACCCTGTTGTCTTGGAAAACAAAACCAAAAACAATCAAACAAACAAAAATCATAATGAATGGCAAGCAAGATAGCTCAGAGACTAACAGTAGCTGCCTGACAGCCTGTGTTAAATCCTCGGGGCCTAATGGTGGAAGAAGAGAACCAAGCCCCCACGAATTGCTCTGGGACCTGCTGTAATACCTACCCCCTGCTAAGTAGCTGCAATAAACTATTTAAAAGAAGATTTGAGACGATAGCTGTGTTTAACCTGATTTAAACATCATCTAAGTAAATATATACTGGCAAGGAGGCTCAGCAGGTAAGAACATTTGCTGTACAGCCATAATGGCCTGAATTCAATCCCCAATGCCCACTCAGAAAGGGAATCCCCTGTACGCACATATGGAATCCAGGGCTGAGGTACAGCAGCAATATGCTTGCTAGAGCTGACTGACTGCTAGCGTAGCTCTTGGTTCAGTGAGAGACTCTGCCTCAACAGAATGAGGTGAGAAGAGACAACTGGATGCCTGGGTTAAACAGGTTAAAAATGCTTGAACCAAACAAAGCCATAATGAAAATGCACAGTCCCCATTATACAGATGGTGGCTGTAGGAGTTGTTTAAGAGCCTTGAGTGCTGAAAACTAGCCCAGTACAGCTTTGACTACAGAGCTGTTAGGTCAGGGGTAGCTTAGATCTGGGTCAGTATCTCTGAAGAGGGACAGCTCCTGATGGATCTTTCTAAAAGTTACCTAAGTGGCTCAGTCGTTATGTTGTCAAGATGAAAAGAAATTTAAGATACAAGTAGAATATTGGGAACATGAAAAATAGTGCACTTAAAAATAAATCCTATTGAGTACTTATTTATTGGAGAACTGCCAATCCCCCACATACACACACACACAGCAAACATTCATACACACACCACACACAATCAGCAGTGCTCACAAGAATAGGAATCTTTTCCTTTTTGCTAAAATGGATGATAAAAAGACATTCTTGAAAAATGTGGGCAAGATCCACATGATTTACACTGTGCAACCTCACATGCTCGTCCTCTGCCATGGATGAAGGAAAAGAACCATCATCAGACATACTAGCTGATTCATTTAAGCATATTACTATGTATATAACGCAATAATAACTTTGGATTAATGTACTCCTTATTTATAGTATGGCTAAGGATATTAAATTTTGCCACTGTAGGAAGGTTAAGCTCCATTTAATCATTTCCAGAGTAGGTAAGATGAAGAACATTAATTCTGTAGCACTTAAATTTGCTTTTAAGCAGTCACCTTGCTTGCAGAATTAACTTGCAAAAATTGTTAGATTATGTAGTGCCAGGAGAAGAGGGAGATATCATGGAGGACACATCAGGTAGAGTAGACAGCGTTTTATAAAGCAGTTCAGGAGGATGCTGGAAGTCTCACTCTGGGCATATCCTGCAGGCACATAGTAAACCCAAACCAGCAAGGCCTTCAAGAACTGCAACTTAGTGATACACACCTGCCTATCATATCCCATTTCCACAGGGAAGATGGTCTATTATTAGTGTGGTGGGATTGAGTCCTCATTACATTGTGTTCTTAGACGTTTGTGTGTTTGTATCTCTTCATTTTCTACCAAGATTGTAGATCTCTACCTCATTAGAAGCTAGATTCTACCCGGATCCATTTCCTCTGCGGTACAAGGATGATCAGGACAGAAATGTCTTGAAACCTTGAAATGAGAAACCCATCCTGAAATTTGAGGATATTGACTCTAGAGAAAAGGTTAAAGGAAAAAGACGAAGTCATCATCATCCGAATGCTTTAACGGTTTCCTTTGAAAGAGGGAACAGACTTGACACAGAGGGCATCAGATACAGGGGACAGAAAGGACAATTTCGGTTTAATGTTAAATGCATCTTGGCATCATGTGTGCAGTTACATGCGTCAGCTGCACATACAAAACAGTACAAACAGCATAGAAAAGACAGGCTAGGATTATTCACATGTGTTTTCTGCATGCACTGATGGAGATTTTCAGAGACTACTTATGAACACCAGTTTTCTTGGTAATAATTACCAAACCTCGATGCCAGAAAATAACTATCATTTATTGGGCATATGATATTAGAGACAGTGCATTAGATGTTGTACAAATATCCGATTGACTCTTAGTAATAGATAGGTACTATGACTTTGACATAAGGAAGAAGCAGTTTGGGCACTTACAGTACCTGTTTTCAAGTTGTATGTGAAGTAATTGACAGACTGATAAAGGAGGAAGTCACAAACCAATCCAACAACAGTTTGGAATTATGATTAAGAAAAGGGTTACTCATTTAAAGGAAAAACTTACAGATCACCATTCTAGACAACAGCCCTCTGCACAACCAGGAAAAGTCTGGTAATCGGAAGTGGAATCCAAAGCAAGAAAGAGAGAGCATGGCTACCACTGCTTTTTCAAACCAAAGAGACCACGCCCAAGTGGGCTGGTATCTTAAAGGCTATTGGCTGAAGGAGCGGAAAGAGCTCCCGCAGCAGACTGAGGTTTAAAATCAGTTGTGACTGATTCAACAACAGACTATCTTGCTTCTGCTCTCAGAGAACCAGGAGGGTCTGATCATTTACCTGCGCTGTGGCCACTCCTAACTGATCTGGGAACCAAAGAGAACTTCTGTTCCTTATGGGGATCACTGCATGTGCTTATTTGTGATCCAGTTTCTGTAACTAATAGTCTGTGCCTGATCTCCACAGAGAAGAGCAGAAAGCAACAGATCCCTGGAACTGGAGTCTTGGACGGTTCTGAGCAGCCATGTGGACGATGGGAAAGAAGCCCAGGTCCAGTGAAAGTGCAGTTGTTGTTTTTAACTGATAGGCCTTTACCCCGACTCCATAGTTTGGGGCTTTATTTAAAGTTTAAACAAACAAACCAAAACCAGGATCTCACAATTTAGTCCTGGCTGTCCTAGAACTCCCTGTGTGGACCAAGGCGGTCTCCAGCTCAAAGAGTTCTGCCTGCCTCTGTTGGGATTAAAGAAAACCATTTAATTCTGTAATCAATATTTACCCTAATCCTATGAAGGAAGGTTATGCCTGAGAGAACCCAATGCCAAAGAACCAGTTTCCCAATAAGACATTTCTAGGCAGGAAATTTTGACTATTAAAGAAATGAAATTTTGTTATCTCTACTTATATTTAAGGAGATCACTGAAAAATTTCTAGACTGTTTCCATAAATTTCTATTGCCAGATGTATTCTAAATACATTATTAGAACAGGAAACCATTTCCGATATACAGATATAATTATTTCTTCTGTATTTCATTCATCTTTGACACATGTCTGTCAGCTGCATTTTTGAGTTTGGAAGTTTGTCAGGAAATTGGTCTTATATGAGCATCGTCTTCAACACACCCTTTTTCTTTGAGCTAGAGATGTCAGAGATATGAAAATCTCCCTCTCACTTCAAAGGGGCCCAGGCCCATTCCTTGCGTGCCTTCTGCTTCTCACTGATAGAAGTATTCATGATTTCTGCTGTACTTCCTTATACTTCCATGGACCACGAGGACGAACTGAATTGAAATGATCCTTTCAGTTGAGCTAAGAGGCCAAGAATTTTTTGGCCCTTCTTCTAATGTGCATTTCTGTTTTCTTTCCAAGGCCTGATCATGTTTTAAACATTTTATCCTGAACTTTTTTTTTGTCTTTATAAAAAGAGCCCAGTTGATAAACCTTCCAGATTTAAGCATGTTGAAATAAATTATTGAAGAATCTGAGTCTAATTTTAGCAGGAAGAAAATAATTTATTGGTCCTTTCCTGTTTTATCATGAACCCAGCCTTTAGCTGAGATGGGTAACATCTTTTTAAATGACACTTTGACCTTCTAGCTGAAGGTTAAAAATAAATGATGTCTCCTTATATCCTGGATAATATTTATGGCTCCTTCAAACCTTTCATTAAATGACTATCCATATAAATCACACCAAAAAATTGACGAAATAAGAGATTTTTCAAAGCTACATGGTTTTAATGTGCTAGATGGGGTGAATACATTATTTTGTCAATTCCACACTTATTTCAATATATAACTTTAAGTTTGTTTTGCACATTAATATTCATAGTTCCTTTAGCATTAGTTTGGAGCTGTGGTTCTCAGCCTTCCTAATGCTGCAACCCTTTAATACAGTTCCTTGTGGTGTGGGCACTGCCAATCACAAAACTGGCATTTCTACTCCTCAACTGTACCTTTGCTACTGTTGTGAATCACGATGCAAATATCTGGCATGTGACCACAAAAGGGTTTTGACCCATAAGTTGAGAATAGAAAAACACAGGATGTGACAGCAGCCTTTTTATTACATTGCTTATCAATGAACTTGGGATGTGCTTATAGGAAAATATTTTTATGCCACACAATTGCATAAGATTCTGGGAAATTCCATAAATGTGGTACTGTTCCACCAGGTTCACAGTTTGATTTGTTCCACATAGCCAAAAAAAATTATGCCTACAGCAGGGTGGTGGTGTCTCACACCTTTAAACCCAGCACTTGGGAGGCAGAGCAGGCAGATCTCTGTGAGTTCATGGCCAGCCTGGTCAACAGATTGAGTTCCAGGATAAACCCTGTCTTGAAAAACAAAAAGCAAAAACAACCTCCCCAAACAAAACAAAAACAAAATAATCATGCCTAATATTTCTAACTTTCAGGAATTAACATTTTCATCAGGAAGTTACATATCTACTAACATTTTAAACTCAAATATTTCTCTATGTGCCTACAGTTGTCTAGTTAACAAGGAAGCATTGAAATACTAATTGATGGCTTGACAAAATTCAAAGTTGCTCAGATGTGGTGACTTGTACCTGTAATCCCAGCATTTGGGAGCCTGGGGAAGGAATACCACCATAATGTAAGGCCACCTTGGGCTATGTAGTGAGCCTTCCAGTCCAGGCTATGTTAAAGAAAGAGGTCCTATTTCATGGCACCACACCACAAGCAAACCAAGAATCAAAGCTTGCATGAGTCACATGGTATGTGAATCATCACCTCCTAAAGTAAAGTGAGAAGCAGAAGCTTTACGTTAGGATATCTCAGAAGAAAACTTTGCTATGCCTGAGGTTTCTCCTGGTATTTCTGTTAAATATCAAATCCTCTAGGGCAATGGTTCTCAACCTTCCTAACGCTGCAACCCTTTAATACAGTTCTTCATGTTGTGGCTGTGACCCTCCACCATCAAATTAACTTTCTTTCTAGTTCTTAACTGTAATTTTGCAACTGCTGGACTCTGCTAACGAAAGTAGCCATTCCACCTCTAACCATCACCTTCCCCAAAGGGAAAACATGCTCGCCTACAGTTTGCTCTGCCTTCTGGAGCCACACAGAACTAAGTTCCCACCTTTATTACAGGGAGCGTGGCCCCTTTGTTCATTCCAGGCCCCCAGCTAGCTTACACCCAAAATAACCACACAGAAATTATATTAATTAAATTACT
>LOEQ01000757.1:212611-224588 GCA_001685075.1 Bramus lutescens | reverse complement strand
GACATCTTGCTGCCTGGACAGTCACCCAAAGTTCTTTTGTAATGTTGGGGCATCCATATTCAGCCTACAGGCCCATAGTATCTGGCAGACTTTTCAATGAGCAAGAAATTAGACATACTGTTTCGCCTGTATTGGCAGTTTGTCAGTCACTTTCTTCTGTGTCCTTCAAAATGTCTGGCAGACTCTCATGAAGCAGGAACCCTGAAGGACTGTCTCACCTTCTTTTGACAAGTTCAGCAGTCATTTTTCTGTAAGTCCTGCTTGTCCAGTTCATACAACAAACTGTCAATCAGTCCAGGCAAGAAGAGTTTTTGCCCAATTGGCTTTGTCACATTGAAGGCAAATTCCATAAGGAGTTTCTTCAATGCCCATCAGTCTCTTGAAGTAATTGGTGCTACCAGAAGCAGATGTGTCTCACTGTCAAGAACAGTCTTGAGTTCCTAAAACCTTTTAAATGCCATATCCTGTAGGTCTTTGAAGTGTTAAAGATTATCTATCTAACTGAAATATATTCCTACATATCTAGGAAGCCTAACTAACATAATAAAAGTTTGATTATTATAGATGACTATCTATTAATCTCTATTTCTTAACTATACATTTTTAAGTGAGCTGCACAAACACAATACCTTAAACAAGAGCAGAACTACATATACACAGTGCAACAAAATTGACTTTAATCTATATCAATAAATCAAGATCCATACCAATGCTAAGTATTCATTATTATATCATATCCCTCTTTAAATGAAAACAAACATTTATGAACAATCATTTTGGGAATTTGGGCATTATTCTCTCCAAACTGCTTCTTGCTGTTTATTGGGCAAAGTATTTTTAGGGTTCATAAAGACCTTTTGGTGGGGATCTTGTTCCATCAAACCAAGTTATCCTGGAAAGAATCCACAGGTTCTCATCTTCTGTGGAAACAAAAGAAGAACTTCTTTCCCAAAGTAACATATCCTTAGACTCAAATATTCAAGTCTTTGGCTTACCTTAGCAGCCCCCAGAATCAAATGTCTCCCTGCAGTCAAAAAATTCAAAGAAAACCCAATAATTTATATAATCCATACTCTTTGTTTATTTTCATCTTTACATGACTATCTTTCTATATTAATTTTTAATATTGATTTTACTATCTTTAGTTCTTTAGTCTATGACTATCTGTACTCTTTTATGTTACTTTTAGTGTCTCTTTCAAGAGTTTTATTTTTTAAAATCTATTTCTTTCCATAACTGCCTATACCCATTTTTTGCTTAAGCTTACGCACATTTTTCAGACACACTATGACCCATTCAGAGGTTTATTTTTGTCTGAATCTGTATTTATTGCATGTCTGTAATTACTTTCTGACCAAGAGCACCTTTTTAAAAATTTTTTTTATTAAGAATTTTTAATACAATCTTTTCTCATTTTACGCAGCTATCCCAGTTCCCACTCCCTCCCGTCCTCCCACCTCCCCCACCTTCCTCCCTCCACCTTCCCATCCAGTCCTCAGAAAGGATAAGGGTTCCCATAGGGAGTCAACAAGGTCTGACCCTTCACTTCGAGACATAACCAAGGCTCTCCCCCCTATGTCTAGGATGAGTAAGGTATTCTTTCAAAAAGAATGTGCTCCTGGATGCCAGTTCAAGAACTAGGAAAAATCCTGGTCCCACTGACAGTGGCCAACAGACTGCCCAAGCCTTAACAACTGAACTCCACATTCAGTGGGCCTAATTTGGTCCTATGCAGGTTCCTCTGCTGTCAGATCTGAGTCAGTGAGCTCTTACTAGCTAAGGCCAGCTGTTTTTGTGGGTATCACCATCATGGTCTTGGCCCCTTTGCTCATATTATCCCTCCTCTCTCTCTCTTGGACTGGTCTCGGGTAGCTCGGGCCAGGGCTTTGCTGTTGATCTCTGTATCTGCTTCCATCAGTTGCTGGTTGAAGGGCCTATGATGACAATGAAGGTGGTCATCAATCTGATTACAGGGGAAAGACAGTTTAGGCGACCTCTCCACCGTTGCTTAGAGTCTTACCTGGAGTCATCCTTGTGGATTTCTGGGAATTTCCCTAGTGCTCCTTTTTAAATGCTAAGCAGAAAACAAAAGTAGAGATGCTTTGGCACTTACAGTTTGCGAGGGTGAATCCAAGACCATCATGGCAGAGAGCATAGCAGCGGGCAGACAAGCATGGTGCTAGGGGAGTAGTTGAGAGCCTCCATCTTGATCCACAAGCACACAACACAGATAGTGCCAACTGGAAATGGCCTGCGCTAGGGCACACCTCCTCATCTTTTCCAAGCAGATTCACAAGCTGGATGCCTCGTGTCCAAATCTATGATCCTATGTTGTCACCCTCATTCAGAGTGCAGCACTCATTTATTTACTTTATGTCGTGAATCCATTGAGTGTTTCCCACATGCGCACGAATAAAGGGGTCATCCCCTGGGATGTGGATGCTATAACAAGGCTACCATCAAAGAGAAATGTAGCTCTCCCTTCCCCAACAGCTTTCAACTGCCAGTAGTTAAGGATGGAGCCTCAGGAGACCCTGCCCTCTCCACACTGGTATTTTAACTGCCTTCATGGGCCTTGATGTGCCATGAACTCTGTGAGCCTGGAACACAGCACTCATCCCTTCTCTCTGATCGCTTCCTTCTCCCCTACATTCTTTCTATCTCAGCTTAGCAAAGGCTGAGCACTAGCACTTCCTCGTTAGGATAGTGAAAACATTGTAATCTAATTTAGATAACCTCCTTTATAATGTGTGTGTTTGAAAGATTTGTCTCTCTGTCTATGGCTTTTATTTTTATCTTCTTTACAGTATCTTTTGATGAACAGGAATTTAAATTTACCCCCCGGCTTATTGAAATGTACTTGATGAAGTTGTATATAATTAAAATGTAAAATGTGGCAGTTTATTACACATATTTAAAGTATACACTATGAACTATCTATGAACACGTAGCATAGCCTCATTATGATTTATATTTAAGGTATACACTATGAACTATCTATGGACAAGCAGCCATAGCCTCATTATAATTTATATTTAAGGTATACACTATGAACTATCTGTGGACATGAAGCCATAGCATCATTATGATTCAGTCAATGGCTGACTATACACATGATGATGCTCCCACATTGCCTAATGGTTCAGTCTCTTTAATTTGCATAAGTATACTCTGTAATGTTCGCACAGTGACAAAATTGCTTAACAATGCAGTTCTCAGATCATATCTTTATCACTAACACGTGGCTTTACATAGTAAGATGATTATAATTAATCAAATTAACATATCTATATCCCTTAACTATCTCTTTTTTCTTAAGAGACTTCCATTGCCTGTGTATTTCCAATCAATATACTATTATAAAGTCATGATGCTGTAGCTCTTTGGACTTTTTAATTCTGCATAACTGTAAGTTTTTTCTTTTTGCACAACACGTCCAGATTTCTCCCATGTCCTCGCCTGCAACCACAGTTCCACAGTTCCATTCTCTGCTTTTATATAGCGAACATTTCTAAGTTTCATATGTACGTGACACTATGAATTATTTGTTTCCTTGTGTCTGTTTAGCACATTTAGCCTAATCGATTTCCACGTCCGTGCGTGTTGTCAGGTCAGATCTCCCTCCCTTTCAGCCTATGTAATGTCCCCAAATCAGTCTACCCTTTTCAAGGCTGAAGCATAGATATGTACACATCACTTCTTCATTATCATATGTCCATTAAGAGACACTTACTTTGGTCATAATCTTGCTACCATGGATAATGTTATGATGCAGATGAATTCAGATGCTTCTCGGAGGTGCTGAGTTAAGCTCTCCTGTGAGAACCTTGTCAGAGGAAGGATAGCTGGGTTATAAGGGAATTCAATCTTTTTAGTAATATTCATACTGTTTTCTATAACATAAAACAGCTTTCGATCCCACCAGCAGTGTCTATGGGTTCTTTATCTTCACGATCCTTGCCAACACTTCCATCCTCTTTCAGAAACCGTCAGCATGTTACATATGCTCATATTTTATTTTCATTTGTACTCCCTTAATGGGAGATGACTTTAAGTATTTCTGTATGATTATTGGTCTTTTGTTTATGTTCTTTGGAAGAATGCTTATCAAATCTTTGCTTGTTTCTCTGCTTTCTTTTTGACATTAGAGTTGTGTGAATTTCTCATTCTTTATCTGTTCTAGATGTTAACTCCTTATCAGAAATACCATTTGCAAATATTGTCTCCTACTGCATGGCTTTTCTTTTGTTTGCTTGTATGTTGTTTCTGTTGTTCTACAGAAATGTACAATATAGTTCCTCATAATTATTTTTTATTTTTTATTTGCTATCATATCCTGCCAAAAAATTACTGCTAAAACCAATGGAATGCTTCCGTGTGTCTTCTGTTGTGGTTTCAGACCTTAGATGTAAATCTCTAATTCATCTTTATTGGACATTTATTTGTTTGATTATAAAATAAAATGATTTAATGCAGCAAAATATTTGAGAAACTTCAACACTCATTGGATAGTAAAAAAAAAACAAGATCAATACAAATAAAAAGAATCTCTGACAGTTTGATTAAAAATCAGATATATAATATTCAAGTGACATTATACTTAGTCATAAACTGAAAATTAATCTGTGAAAACAATCAAAGCGGCAACTAGAAATGTCCCTACTAAAGTCAGAACAATAAGAGAATCATTATTCTTACTAATTTTTAAACACATAGCTGGAATTTCTAGCCTAAGTATTATTAAGTCAAGAAAAGAAATTAAATTTATTACAGGTCCAAAAGCTACAAAACTATCTGGGTTGACAAATGACACATTTGTCTACATAGGAATTTACCAGATTCCTTTCAAAGGTTTTCTTGAGCAAGGCTATTATTTTAGCAGAGATAATGAGTATTGTTAATACCCACTGTTGCAAGCCTTTGTCTGTTTCCTGACTGTTGAGGAAGAGACAGTCCTATCGGATTCTTGGTGATTCCTCCTGCCCTATAGTTTAACAAGGAGTCCCATAGCAACTTGCCAACTCTGCTTGCTCTTTGAACTGACATCTGCAGCTTACGTTGTTATCTATGTTGGAATGTGTCTATGGAATAGGGACAGGTTACAGCTCCCTGCCTTTGAGTGACACCATCCCTCACAATGGAAGGAACGTATCTTAGTTCTTTTGGAGTCAAGAATAGTCCTTAGAACTGCTATTTAATTTGGGTCTTTTTAGACAAACCTCGACAGTGGCTAAGATTTGGAAAGGAAGGACCACGGCAGGGGGATCACAGTAGAAGTCACCCGCTCCAGCTGCAGCCTCTTTCTGGACAGGAGCTCCTTCTAAACTTTGATATTGGAGTTTCCATCCGTACTGGGATTTGGTAATATGATGTGTTGTCGGCACTCATGGATGTGGGTCCATTCCACCTAAACCCAAGGTCAGAGTTCAGGCTATTCTTGCTCCTTCAAGGTTATGACAGAAGGTTTGACCCAGGGTGTGGCTGCCTACAGGATAACTGGCTTAAGGTGTGGTCACTGAACATCCTGCATGAACAACAAAATACTTAATTCAGGATATAGTTACTTGATGTTTGGGGTATTGAAGAGGCAGTTACTTTGTGTGTGCCTTATTTGTATCACAGTAGAAGAGTTTTACCTTCTCCCCCAACCCCACCTCCCCGATTTCAATTGGGGCACATGGAAAATAAATGCAGGCAAATTCAGTAGTCACTGGCTGCCCTCCTGACTACTCTGTGTCTCTATTTCTTTGGTATCTTTGTTTTGTCTGTCTAACATTTATAATCAATGTACACTGATCCTGGAATATATAAACCTGTCAAGGCTGGACCCCGACAATGTGTTGTGGCCTTTGTGCTTGAAAGCCCTCTTATGGGAGTGTCTCATCTTGGAGTTATTGAAACACTTTCAAACACAAGTGTTGAGCTTAGTGTTTAGTATATGATTTAAAGTCATGTTTAAAGTGGCATGTTTGGCATTTAGTTAGAATCCTGGGGAGGGTTTGTGGTAAGACAGCAAGGACTAAGTTGAAGGTAAACCTGTAGTGTGTTAAGCTGAAAATCCCTCATCACGGCATGACCTGGAGTATATGGGTAAATTTATCTACAATTAATTATAAAGCAGAGAAGCACACGTGTACAAGAGGTACTCTGTGAGCTGGCTTGCTAGCGCTACAGCTGTGATGTCAGAGAAAAGAAGACTCCCAAACAGATTTCAGATCCGTCAGTGAAGGCACTGACTGTGAGGTGGAAGACTGTGCGGTATAGAACCTCTCAAAGCCTTACTTCTCAAAGTTAACTTATGATGCTCCAAAATCAGTGCAGCATTGCTAAGATCTGTCAGATAAGCAACATGACGTACAGCTTGTGGGATCGGGCATAGTCAGCTGGCAGATCAGAAGGCGCTGGTATTATCTGTCTAATTAACGGGATTTATATAGTGTTTGTTTTGTACCAGATATTATTTTAGGCAATTTGTAAGCATCAACCGATTTAATAGTCAAAATATTGTAAGGAAGGTAGTTTGTTATCCCATTTACACAAAGATTGTAACAAGCATTTGAATACTAAATTGTTTCAGTATCACCTACCTATAAACAAAAGCCAGGTTTTCTGCCCAGGCAGTTTGTCATCAGAATCCATGTTCTTCGCCTCCATTCTGACAATGCAAAATCACTTCTATTAACCCTAATAATACAGATTTGGAGAATTTTGGAGAGTTAAACTTTTTGATTAGCCAATTCTAGCTTTGACTACTAAATGCTATCGTCTTCCCAGCTGAATGCTTTCTGTGTTTTAAGGGAATCTCTATCAAGACTAACACTGATAATGAACTACTTTAATTACTCTTGCAGCAATGTTTTAGGCATTTAGATATAGGGAGTTACTAAGACAAAGAAAAAGAAACATTCTACCTCAAGCGCTGAAAGTCTGATGCCAATGGACAGGAGCTGAGGGAAGAGCCCAAAAAGTGAGATTTGCCATCTGCATTCCTGAAGAGACCTTGGTGACAAGGTGTCTAACTGTTCACTGTCTGTTCAAAGCCGAGGCCAACAAAGTTGTTTGCTATTACTTTGTTAAAAAAAAAAAATCTAAACAAAGAAATTGTTGAGACTGGAGGTCTATAAGGGAATTTTAAAAGTCCTGAGTCTTGAAAGCCATCTTGTAGTCTCTGTTTTCCCATTTCTCCCAATTGTTGAGGGGTCAGATTTTCCATTTATTAGGAGAATGAGGGGCTCAGAAAACAGACTGCAGAGTTATGTTTTGAAATAGAAAGATTTTCCCCCCTTTTGCCACATTCTTACCATAATGTTCTGGGTGACCTGGACCTTGGTAAACAGACTTAAAGATCTACTTCCCTCTGCTTCCCACATGCTGGGATTAAAGGCTCCACCATGCCAGAGAAATAAAATTTTATCAACCCAAAGTTTGAGTTAAGATCTATGGTTACTATGAAATAAAAGGTAGCATCTCTAGATGTGTGTGCGTGTGTATGTGTGTGTGTGTGTGTGTGTGTGTGTGTGTGTGTAAGAACTTATCCATGAACAGCCATCAAATCATATATGGTTGGTTGTTCAAGTAATTCTTTACTGGCTCCCGTCTGTTCCAGCCTTAGCAATATGTCTTTCTTTCCCTCCTTAAATCTTGGAGGTGCTGAGCTCTTTGTTCTATCCACATCTTTCATACCTCAGAGTGAGCAGGGGTTGCCAGAAAGTTTGCACATGTTTCACAGATTACTCTGTACAATGGGACCTTAACAAGCAAAATATATTTGACTTTGAAAGCACAATATCAGTGAATTTCACTGAACAGTAGCATTGTCTTGAGTTGGAGTGTTCTGAGCCTTCTCAGGACCTGAGGTCATCATTTTATCCTAACAACTTAGAGGAAGTGTCTCTATGAAATAAACACAATCCACCTGGTTTTAGGCTGGCACTACCCAGCTCTTCAGTTTCTATAGGTATTGAAAGGATAACATCACTGAGAGTTGCTTTTCATGGTTGGATTGCCAGTAAAGTCCTTGTGTGTTTCTTACTTCATAGAAATAAACAGGGGAAACAACCTACCTGTAAGCCAAGACTGTTTTAAACAGAAAGACGAAACAAAGCTTGTAGACGTTCTACAGTAGACTAGCTAAAATAGAGGAGTGATGACTAATTTATAGGGACATCTGTAAGTGCTGAATTAACTTTGCAGAAAAAAATGTTTGCTTTACCTCCGTTACCCAAGGCAGAGCGCTGACACAGCTTGCCTGTGCATCCGCTGTCTTTCCATCTTCTGTGTTCTAGCCAGGGTTATCTGAAAGCCACTTGAGGCATTTAACAGGGAACCTCTGCCTTCTCACTCGCCCTAACAGTAGCAAGGCTATGACTGGATCAAAACTACTTCAAAGCTTCGTGGAGGAGCTGTTTCCAGGACAGGCAGTGATTGATTTGAAATAACACGATGAGAAAGATACCACTATGATTCCCAGAGATGACAGAGTGGTTTTTTTTTTTTAAAGCTTCGTGAATTATGATGAAGTCCCCTGTCAAGGATGGCTAAGAGCCTGCACACGGGAACTCAGTGCGTCAGGAATACATCATTCAATTGTGTTTTGACGAGCCGTTTGGCAACAGGACGTGACACTATTTTTTTAACATACAAAGGAACAAAGTGATTATTGTGTGCGTACTGTGCCTGTTAGGCAGACATCATCTTGTCACTTCAAGCAGAATATTACTGAGGGCTGAGTGGGATTTAATTTTATTTCAATCTACCTAGATTGGCTATACCTCTTCACTGTGTTTGAAGTGATTAATAGCCAGCAGCCAGGCTCACTGAGAGGACGGCAGTGACAACTGCTGAATATCATTATTGACTTGGAATGGCGACAATAGAGTCTCGTTGTGGCTGCCAGTCAAATAAATTTCCCAGCCGAAACCACCTTGTCTGTGTCTATACATTCCTGGGCAACTACTTCATTGATGTCCTTTATTCTTTTCTTACTGACTCAAGAGAGATCTCTGGGATAGAACTTGTGGCCCCAAAACACTGCTTTGCCAGGATTCAATCCTTTCTTGTTTACTTTGCCTACTCCTGTGTCTATCAAACAATGGATGTTTGACTTTTGCACTGTATATATATATAATATATGTTTCTCACATGAGACTGATTTCTGCTTTCCCACATAGCCTAATTCATAAACATTGACTCATTTCTTCTGCATTCTTCCCCCTCCTGGGACTAAGGGTTAGACAATAGAAACAAGCTGTTTTTGATTGCTCAATGAAGACATTAAGTCTATAAACATAATGAGTTATGTAATACAGTGGACCACCCCAATTATCTCGAATACAAGAGGACAAGCACTTGCGGTTGGTGGCCAAACCCCAAGCTCTAAAGCCACAAAGATAGAGGCAGAAAGCAGAGAAAGAAGGAAACAGCGCAGCGAACAGACCGAGTCCCCCATGACAGGCCAGGCTGAAGCCGAGCTGCTCAACGAGTGGTCCAGCTGCAGCATCTCCTAAAAGCTTGGTATGCATCCATTATTGCAGGGCACACTGAGGCGTAGTTACCAGAAAGTCCATCTGAACATGATCCTAAGGAATTCCTATGCACTCAGAATGTGGGAAGATAGTTGGGCCTCGTAGTGAGGACGGTAATCTCAGCCAACAGCAGGCTAAGTCAGGAAAATTCCGAATTCACATTTTCCTGAGGTTACAGAATGAGTTTGAGATCAGAATGGCCCACTTTTCAAGACCTTGACTCAAAAAGCGGAAAGGGGGCTGTGGATATAGCTCGGTGGTAGAGTCCTTGCGCAGCACACGCTTGGTACTGGCTTTAATCTCCAGTATTGCTTATGCGTGGAGCATTTGCATTAAAAACTTTGAATTTTTTTCCTGATTTAATTTTCATAGCACTTTTCACATGGCTGACTTTAGTTTTCTCTTTCCTAAGTGATGGCTCTTAGGATTCGGAAGATCCTTTACTGCAACCCAGAGGTCAATCCTGTCCTGCGTACCGTGGCCCCCATGTGTCTATCATGCATAGCAACAGTGGTTGACGGCCTGAACCAGGGGCTCTGTTAGCCTAGGGATGACTTCACTGCTTGGCGGCGCTCAACGGCTCGGAAAGAGAGTTTTCTCTATTACGCTTATAGTCAGGGGCAGCCCAAGAGAAAATGGCATCATTATTTTTAGTCACGCCTTGATTTTGAACCAGATGCTATTAACTTCTTCGATTTGCAACCCAAATAGTCACGTGATCTGAATGTTAACAGCCTTGCTGAGATTCGGCCTTGGTGGTGAAATTCTGCCATGGGTCAAAAGTGTCACCGAATCCAAAAGCAAGTCCAATAGGGGAAAGGAAAAACAGAATTAGCACAAACAGCAATTTGGAATTAGCTTATATTCCCTTAAGAAGTAAATACTCATTTTCATGTTCAATTTCTTACTTTAAAATTTTGATAAAAAGCACACATTTCTTAAAAGTAGCTTATTTTTATGATTAGAACTTGTACACCTTCAAAAAAAATAACCAAGCACGAAATAGTAAAGATTAATGTTTCCTTCAACAAATCCTTGGGAAACATAAAACAAGTGTCAACTACTCAACAGACAGAGATTTTAACAAGGCACTTAAACCCAACACTTGGCAACCTGGCCAAATGTGCCAGTTGAAGGAAATTAATCACCACACTGGCCCAATGTGACAGCTTTTGTGTAGAAAAGTCAGGATGACAGAGTGTGAGTTTTCAAAAGTCTTGGTGTCACAGAAAGGAAATCGGTTTCCATGGGACAATACGTCACGGACTCCCACAGAAAAAGGCAAATGTAGTGACTCCTTTCACGAAAGTCAAATTTACCAACCTCCTAAAATTTTAGAATAGATTAAAAACTAATTAGAATTTGACTGAAGAGCTCACTTTTCTTTTCTTGAGAAGGGGAATGGGAGGGTAAAATAGAGGAGGGGTAGGCAAAGTGATGACACAAAGGATTTGGAAACAGCCATGTGAAAGCCTGTTATTTTATAATCTTATTAAAGTAAAGAATACGGATCATGAGGAACAGGGATAACGCTACCCAAAGATGCTGCAAACTATTAAACAAAACTCCCAGTGTCACACATGGGATACTTCCCTTCAGCTTGTTGACTGATCAGCAAGGCCTCACAAATCTTTAATATAATACAGGCCTTTGCTGTTCCTCTTTGCTCCCCACCAGAACTTGGTGGCAAGGACTTTTAGCTGAGTGGTTCTCAACCTGTGGGTCACAACCCCTTTGGAGGTCTAAGAACCCTCCTGAAGGGGTTTTCTAAGGACACTGGAAAGCACAGCTATTTATATTATGGTTCATAACAGTAGCAAAATTGCAGTTATGAAGTAGCAATAAAAACAGTTTTATGGTTGAGAGTCACTGCACTATGAGGAATTGCATCAAAGGGTCACAGCATTAGGAATCTTGAGAACCTCTGCTTTAGCTGAATCTGGTGCTGATCCAGAAGCGTCCTCCATGCTGGCTAGTTTTCAAAGTGCGGGAAGGTGTTATGCCATTGTTGAAAGAGAAAAATCATCAGTAGTCTTTTTTAGCTGTGAACCTTGCCAACTATAATAGCAAGCAGCCTGGCTATGTAGACACATTTGTGCAATAATGGTGTGAATGAGATAGGGGTAAGCCAATGACCTAATTATAAAGTCTTCTACATACCGGGGAATGCGTGACTGATACTGTAAACTGGCCAAGTACCCATAACTGGGTTCTAGGAGAGAGCCTACTGTATTGATCTAAATGTGCTCATCAACCTACCTTCTAAACACTTCCCTTTGTACTCACAGATTAGAGCGACTCTCAGACTTCATAGTAGATGCATCTCTTTGCAGTAGATGGAGTGAAATGGGGACTCATAACTAGTCAAGAGGTCACAGTGTAAAGGATTAGTGACGATGAAGCACTCTGCCTCTAACATGTACCATCTTCATTGTGCACGTGCGCGCGCGCGC
>LOEQ01000757.1:186246-206509 GCA_001685075.1 Bramus lutescens | reverse complement strand
TACCTTTTTCAGTGGGGCAGATCACATCCTGCTGCTTCTGTGGTCTGGGCAGGAATGGGGAGGAATCAACTTCCTCCTTACCAGAATTCTCCTGTTCTCATTGCATCATTTCTACTTCCTGTCTGGTTTTCCCACCTATACTTCCTGCCTGGCCAATCAGTGTTTATTTAAAACATGATTGACAGAATACAGACAATTCTCCCACACCATGGGCTTTTTTTAACCTTACTAATTTTTTGATTATTTATCATCATTTTCTATTTTATGTTTTTATGGATTGTGTGTATGTGTTTCTCATTGCTTTTTCACTTTTTTTCCCTGTTTTGTTTTATTCTGGCTTGTTTATTTCCCTGTTTGTTGGTGTGGAGTTGGATGGGAGGGGAGGATCTTAGAGGAGATGAGGGAGGAGAAACTGTAATCCAAATAAATTGTATGAAAAAGTTATTTTGGATAAAAAATACTGTGTTTTACATTAAACATTGATTTTTCCTTTTTAAGGAGCAAGGTTTAAAATAAGAATACAGATTGAAAACAGCATTTTAAATTCAGTGTACCCAAATTAAATTACCAATATCCAAATTGCATATCCCAAAATAGGACTGTTAAATAATGCACATTTCAATTCAAAGGCTTTCATCTGGATAATTTGGGCCATGAACTTAGTGTGAATGCCACGCTTCTCAGTATTTCAATAGTGATACTCCAGGTGCATAAATATATTGCTAAAGCACCTGCCTGACCACTGGGTAACCATACAGCATACACTTCTAACCAGGAATAATGCTAATACCCTATACTTTTGATATTATTCTCACTGCCATTGTCCTCTATCTCAAACCTAAGATTTGGCTCAATCTAAAAAATCATAAATTTCCCTCCAATAGTTAGTTGTTAAAAATATGGAAGATATTACATACAGGCACATTTTCTAATATCTGTGAGAGATATTACATATAGGCACATTTCCTGATATCTGTGACAGATGTTACACATATACACATTTCCTGATATCTGTGGCAGATGTTATACATAGGCACATTTCCTGATATCTGTGACAGATGTTCCATATAGGCACATTTCATGATATCTGCAACAGATGTTTCACTTACAGAATGTCCAGCTGTTGGAAAGCACACTGGAGCTCACTCCAGAGTGAAGAGTCCTGTGTCTTTAAAATCCGCTCCCCGCAAAGCCCTGGATGGGTCCCAGAGCTTCTGTTCCTTCAACTGTAAACTGGAGGTGTTAGAAGAGGATAGCATTACTCCAGAATTTTCTGTTTCCTCCCAAATTTTGTGTGCTTATTTAAGGACAAACTTTTAAAAGCAAAATGAATGAAAGCACGTGAGACACATAAATGAGCTTCAACACAGACAAAACCCTTTCTGGAAAAGAAGAAAATGCTGTAAATATTTCAGACACACATAAAAGCTCACATGACACACAAGATTGTTCGGCAGCCGATGGTCTCCAGAATGTCCAGGTCCCATTTAGCTCAGCCTGAGATACTGCTCAATTGATTATTTTTTGTTTACTTTTTTAATGTTTGCTCAAGAGGGTCTTCTTTATCTTGGTGCTTTGTTTTATTTTGATGCTTGCAGCACTCCCCAGGAATAGGACTACTTTCTCAAGGCCTGGGAAGCCAATCTGGAACCTGAGCAGAAAGCAGCAGTCACTGTCATCCTGAGGCTGCAGACAGAGCTAACATTTCTGAATCTTTCACTCTCTGTCCCCAGTGTTTAAATGTGGCTGTCGTGCTTTTTGGTGGATACTTGTCCAGCATTACTTAACACAAATCACCTCTAAAGAAAGAATCTTTCATTTAATCTCTTCAGTTTCCCAAAGATCAGTGTTAAGCATGCAGGGGGAAGTGCAGAACCACTCTGAAAGAATAATGAAGTGAAAACAGACTTTAACTAGGCATGTCAGAGGCTAGGCAGAGGTAAGGAACAATTCCTCCCCAGAAACCTGAATTTTAGGTTTAGAACCCCCAGAACTGACTAGTTATAATTCCCGGGGGTGCAATGATGGCCAGTTCTTCCCACACTTAGTAACGCTGCTTGCTTATTTCATTCATGTTATATCTACTAGACACCTTAATTATTGTAGTGATACAATTATGAAAATGTCTTTTACATTCAGTCTTAGGGTTACTATTGCTGCAATAAAACACTATGCCCAGAAAGCAAGTTGGGGAGGAAAGGGTTTATTTAGCTTATATTTCTGCATTGCTGTTCATCATTGAAGGAAGTCAGGACAGGAACTCAAACAAGATCAGGATCCTGGAGGCAGGAATGGATGCAGAGGCCATGGAGGGTGCTGCTTACTGCCTTGCTCACCTTCTCATAGAGCCCAGGACCACCAGCCCAAGGGTGGCACCACCCATCATGGCCTGGTTCCTCCACCATTGATCACTAATGAGAAAATGCCTTACAGCTGCATCTCATGGATGCATTTCCTCAACTGAGGCTCCTTCCTCTCTGATGACTCTAGCTTGTGTCAAGTTGACACACAAAACCACCCAGTGCACACATTCTAAGAGACTAGAAGTTTCTGCTGAACCTCAGAGCTGATTTAAAATATTTCTTGAGATCACTTGAGACTACTGTAGTACTGTGTAATGGACCTGTTTGTTTAACCTGCCTTTAAGGGAACAGTATAACAACCTAACTAACTTGCCTTTGAGTTCCCATATAATAATATTATTTAATTTTAAAACCTAAGTTAATGAATAGCTTTAATATTATGTATTTTCCATGTCTCTGACCCAAAGAGCAATGCATGTATATTTATATGTGTGGTCTTATAATAAACAAGTTGAAAGTGAACTTAATTATTCACCATAGATGCTGAAAACAATATACAGATATTGCTTTATAAACAATGTTATACTACAGTTTGTTATTTGGATCTGTCTTGGTCAACTGGAGCCATTGAATTAATCCTTTGTAAGACTCACAGATTTCTGTAAAGAATCCCTCATTGCTGAGGTAGGGGTAAGAGTGGCTGGCTGTTTTGCTTTTCTGACTTTCAGGTTGAGCTCCAATATCTGACTCTGGGTTTTTATTAATCCTGCTACACTTTTCCATATTATACTTTCTGTGCTGTTAATAAAAGAGAGTGAAAGCCTTGTTTTAGAGACAGACACAGACAGACAGGCAAGACAATACAGCAGTCAGGCACACACTGTTGGAGGGAGGCCATTTGTTGGTTCCTGACTGCTCAGCCCCAAAATAAGCCCACAGTAACTGTATTAATTAAATCACTGCTTGGTCCACTAGCTCTAGCTTCTTATTGGCTAACACATATTAATTTAACCCATTTCTATTAATCTGTGTATCACCACGTGGCTGTTGCTTACCAGCTAAAGTTTTGTCCAGCTCCGGTGGAGTTACATGGCTTCTTCCTGACTCTGCCTCCTTTCTCCCAGCATTCCATTTAGTTTTCCCCACCTAGCTCTGTTCCCCTATAGCTCTGCTTATAGGCCCAAAGCAGTTCCTTTATTAACCAATGATATTCACAGCATACAGAGGGGAATCCCACATCAACATACAGATGCAGACTCATACAGCAGACAGATTAGAGACAGGCAAGAAACCAAAAGCTGCAGAGAGATGGAAGACACCAGAGAATGAAATTTGGGTTCATTCTTCGTCAAACTACTCCAGGATGAAGTCTCTGATTTCTTTAATGTGACGTTCACACATACACTGTGACTCTGCCTTTCTCACTAATGTGTTTAAATAATACAAATTACAAGATATTGGTCTTTGTTGTGTAGAGGACGCTACATGTGTGGTTCTGTCATGCTCTCTGCCTCCCAGACCTCAGGCAGCTTCTCAGTAACACCCAAGATGCTGCATGACAATATCAGGAAACAGTTAAAGGCAAGATTACATAATTCATCTGATGTGCCTCCATCACCTTGGCTTCATCATCTGTAGAGTATAATTACATTCCAACCTGACTCTTTTGAGTAATAGAATCTTCTGAGAACCTTAGAAATTTTCTTCCCAAGACTTTATTTCCTAATCTGCAAAATAAGAATAATTTTTTCACACTACAGTTTCGTTTTGTTTCGAGACAGGGTTTCTCTGTGTAATGGCCCTAGCGTCCTGGAACTCACAGAGATTCGCTTGCCTCTGCCTTCCAAGAACTGGAATTAAAGATGTGCTCCACCACTGCCTGACAGAGTTGTTTCTTTTATAATGGAAGTAGATAGTATTATGTGACAATTGAGATGTTAAATAAGTAATGATGTTCCTCACTTCATCCAACCCACTGAGTCATATGCATGAGTAAAAGAAATAAAGAGTAGGGGTGTCAATCTGTAGCTTTGTTCATTCTGCTTTAGTGTTCTATGGTATAACACTGAGTACATTTAGTTATGATTCATTATATATCCAAAAATAAAATAGAAGAATTAGGATGTGCTTATCATGAAGAAATGAAGAAATTTAAGGTGACAGTTAAACTTATTACACTTGATAAATAACCAATGAAACAGGAATCAAAAGTGTCACATTGTCTCATAAATATGTACAAATATTATGTCAATAGTGTTTTCAAAAGAAAACATGTATACACAAATTAGAATTAAAATGTATCTGCCCACTAGTGTTTTAAATTGAAGAATTTTAATTTAGGGGCTGGAGAGATGGCTTTATGGTTTAGAGAATTTTGTTTCACCTACATAGTAGCTTACAGCCATCTGTAACTCCAGTTACAGGGGATCCATCGCCCTTCTTCTGACTCTGATGGGACGAATTACACGTGATGTACACACATACACGCAGACAAAATACTCACACATATACAATAAAATAATCTTTTAAAATATTAATTTGGAAACATTTGTGATTTTTATTCTAATTTAAGACTGTATTTTCCTTGGTTTCAGCTGTAAAAATATAAATGTCAAATGTTTGGAAACACATACTATAAATACCATAAGTTTATATATTTCATATCCTATTCCTCAATTTTTCTAAAAGAGAAAAGGAAAATGAAGTCTCAAAGAATATTCCTCCATAGGAATAAAAACTCAAAAAATAGGGAGCCAATAAAACAGTGGAAAGACTGAAAAAAATCAAATCAGGAAGGAAACTTATGTTTTACAACTTCGAAATGGTTACTATTAAGAGTGAACAGAATCATCAAAGCTGGTTGAACTGAACCGTAAGGTCACTTTCATCTGCCTTTCCCACATGTTTGTCATGTGCAAATAGGAAATCTACTCAAGCAATGTTCAAGCGTGTACAGCTGCATCATTGGCTGTTTCATGATGTCCCTCACAGTTCTTGGGCTTATGTCTATTTGTACCCTCTGACCGGTGACTTCCTGATCTCCCTGGTCCCCAGCACCTAGTCACCACCCTTCTGGTTTGCTTTGGAGATTTAACATTTCTAGATGTCACATGTAAGTGAGATTATGTGATATTTGACATTCAGTACCTGGTTTATTTAACATAGAGCTTCCTGGTTCACACATTGTTGCATATGACATGATTTCTCCTTTTAAGGCTGACTGTTCATTCATGGTATATAGTGCTCCATTTTTTATCCACTTATCATTAGTCAATACTTAGACTGATTCCTTATCTTGGCTATTGTGAGTATGGTAGTATCTCTAATCTATTAACTTTCTTACCCAACAGTGGGAGTATTTTCCCTTGTATGTTAATCATGCCTCCAGAACTTTTTTTCTATGAAAACCTCCAATCTCCCAAGTACTTATGGTTTTCCAGAGTAAACTTCAGTAGTTTCCATTATTGCCATTCTAGGCAATAACAAGCATCGGGTTTAGTCTTCTTTCGGGTCCACATCACCAGTGGATTTAGCCTACCTGTCGTTTCCTTCCAGGTTGTCAAGGCAAGCCTTCAGTAAAAACACACCAAAAACCTCTGGGTGACCTCCTGGATCCCCATGGAAGTCTGATTCGGACAGAGTGATCTGTTACAACAATGCCTGCAGCCTGCTGATTAGTTTTTCTGTCACCCTAATCAGATATAAATGTACTTAACTCCTATAACCACATCTTAAGACAGTGTGTTGATCTGTTTACTGAGATTCAAATGTATTTTCTAGCTCAGAAATTTAATATAGGGGGAAACGTCTACCATTTTAAACTCCATTTGGTTCATTTTAATATTCTTTGTTAGTATCTTAGGAAATTTTCTTCATTGTTAGCCCAAAAAGCATTATATGAAATATAGAAAGCAAACTCTATGTCCAACTGATTCACAACTAATAAAACAAGAAAAATCTTGGAATTCAGCTGTTCTTAAAATATTGTAGCAAATTAAATATAGTGATCACAAAAAAAATTAAAGGAAAACAAAGGGGGGAAGATAAGTCAGTCTGAGAAGACAAATAATTAAATGGAAAATATAGTTTTATTTCCAGCTTTCTAAAGAATAACAGAAGGAGCCGATCTGATAATAATCCTAGTATTGTAATTAACATCAAGCCGTAAATGTCCTGAGCAGAGCTGAGGATAGTTCAGTAGTAAAGCAGCACTGGCCTAGGCTATGGATCATGGATTCAGTCCCCAGCAATCCCTCCACCCTCACACACACACACACACACACACACAGTTCTGAGCAGTGAAATGTGAGCTGGTTAAAAGGATATATCTACTAGACATGACATGGTCCTTGCACTCATGAAACCACAGATTTCCTATATGAGACTGGGCCCTTTACCATTCCATAATGGATGGAGAATGGACTCATTCATCCCACTGTTCCCTGAGAAGCCACTGGCTTTAGAGGGGGAGTCATTATCTTCAGTGATGTAGCCACTAGTGAATTGCTCATGCATCAATAAATAACTAGCCACCCATGCTCCTGAAAACAACACTAATTAAACTCAGTTGGTCATACGCACAAGGATTAAAGTAGGGGGGTTTCTGGGAAGAAGAGGGTGTAGAAGCAATGGGAGGGATGAGAGGATAATGGGAAAGTGTGTATGATCTGATCAAAACATATTGTATACATGTATGAAGCTGTCACAATTAAAATTTTAAATATACTTTCAAGAAACAAGGAAATGTTTTGCCTTTTGGTGTAAAAATTAATAAACACATGCTCTGAAGCTTAAGAAGAAAACAAAATAGAAACCCACCAGCACCCTGTTTAATAACTAAAATCCACATAGATTTCAGAGTTGAAATCCAATCGTATAAAAGGCTGCAGCAAATCCAGACCCTTGGCTCTGTCAGCTAAGCACAGCTCACCAAATCGTGAGCCAAAACAGAGGTCAGGGTTGTGTGCATCTCCTCAATGAGTCCTTGTGTAAATCAACCAACAATCCTGTGGTTTATTGTAGAAAGAATATGAAGCTGATTCAAATAACTCAATTGCCGGTATTAGATTAACCATCCTGCTATGAGAATTAAGAGGAAATAGCCCCTTCTTCTAATTCGGGTAGAAATTATAGACAGGAAATTATGGAACATTACCTCAGAGTGGCTTGTATATGGAACTGCAATGCTGGAATCATTCTCTTATTTGTATTTTGCATAGCCATGCAAATATTATAAAACATAGACCAGCAAACAAAGAGCCACAGTCTCATAAAATAAAATACTTGTAATTCTATCAATTAGCAAAAAGAAAATGTTACGTTTTCTTCTCCTCTTTCTTCTTTTCTACGCTTAAAATTGGACTTAGAGCCTTCTGAATGCTAAGCACATGCTCTCCTATTAAGTTACACCCCTGCCAACAGTAACTTGTCCTGTATGCAGAGACAGGCGACTTTATAAGAAATATGTAATTCCCGCAAAGGTCCCTCAGATATGTTATGAATATGTTACACCTTTCTGGACTTTGCTTTCAGGTAAGAATATCTCTTTATGTTTACATCTGATTCATCAGCTACTATTTTAAAACATTTGAGTATTTCAAAGTTTTTGTTATTACGACTACTTTAAATGTATTAAAATGCCCTACCAAATATTTCCTCAGTACTAAGGAGTGAATTGCTGAGACTTTTCTTAATAATATGTCAACTTGTTCTGATTTTGCAGAAATGTATTTTATTGTTTTAAATTTATTAATTTAATTAAATTTATAAAATTATAAATTTATAAGATGCTTTATAAAAAAATTTTGCTCCTTGACAATTTTATACATGTATATAATGCCACTGGCTCCTCTGTCCCTTGCCCTACCTGATTTCCCTCCCACCACTGCCAGCCTCCCTTTCTACACTATGAATCTCTTTCTCATATCCATGACTCTTTGTTTTGGGTCCCACAGAACTTACCTAGACCATCCGTGTTACTGTGTGTTTGGAACCATTCATTAGAGCCTGGTAGGTTCACACCTGGATACTACGCCGCTCCATCTCCCAGAATTTGTCAGTTACTAATAGTTCAGCAGTAAGTGGTGGGGGTCTCATGAGCCCCCTTTCCCATCTATAGCTGAGAGTTGGATGGGCCTGACTTCTGTCGGGCTGGTGTCAGTAGGTGCAGCTATTGTGAGTTCATAATTGACAAGGCTATCAAGTGCTTAGAAGATGACATCCACAGTCCTTCTTCCCATCTACCAACTCTCACCCTCTTTTGGCCCCTCTTCCACCATGTTCTCTGAGCCCTAAGGGAAAGCTATAAATGTCAGCCTTAGGGCTGAGTCCTCAACCATCCTTTATTTTCAGTACCAGGGCATCCAGGTTTCTCCCCTTCACCTCCATCCACCACCAAGGCCCAACTATCAAAATATTGAAGTCCAGCAAATCAAAAGTCCTCCTTGGCTCACCTTGTTCACATTCCCAATTAAAATTAAACACCTCATCCTAATACAGGGTTTCCTGCTGTGCAGGGTTCTCCTTCAGTTTTTTTTCTAAGAGAAAAACCTCCATCTTGGTGAAATCTTAAGACACACAATTTTAAGGGGAGATAAGACAGAAGGATTTTTTTTTCATTTTAAACAAGAATTTATTTTAACAAGACCTTGACTTGAAAGAGAAAGTTGGATTCATTTTCTTTTCAAGAGTAACTTGCCCCTTCTTGAACAGAGATTGCCCTGCAATGCAACAGCTGCATATAAAAACGTTTATAAACTCATCCTAGGTTTTACACAGATAAATGAAAAACATAAGACTTCTCCAATCGAACAAAGTACACAGGGAGCTTTGTGGTGTTGGATGCTTCAGTTGAAACAATGGCAGTAAAAAGAGTCACTGGACTGTAAAGACAAGAGCCGAGTGAGCATGTCACTAAGGAAGAGGGGTATTTCACAGAACAGGGCCTTCTTCCCAGACAGCTTTGATGTCAACCAAAATGGATCGTCGGCCAGTTAGTTTTGTTTTTTAGTATAATATGCTGCGTAATTCACCAGTTGCTTTGCATCCAGTAGACAGAAACCAAACTGCAGCTTTCTAATTGAGAATGTATCTATGATCTGTAACAAAATTCTAGAGTAGAGTAGTAGGCTCCCTGTCTAGGGGACACTTCCTGTCTGTCACTGGAACACATCTGTCATATCTGCATCCTCTACTTCTGGGTGCGCAGGTGTCTGTCTCACTGATTGGTTGTCCTTCAAACTGGAATCTGATCTGCCTCCCAGACAAACCCTGTGCTTCACAATATGCTTTCACAGGTTGACTAATAGTCTGCCTCTTGACCTGAGACAATACCACAGAACCATCACACGCACACGCCATCTTCACAAGCATGTGATCCTTGCGCTGTCTGTCTTTGCTCCTTCCTTAGGTTAAGACAGGATGTTAAAGGGGAGAAGCAGAGGGAAGCTCTTTTAGACAGAGACTGCTCTAAGGGGGGTGGAAAACATTTCATTCCTCAAGCAAGCTCTGGAAGTAGACAATACAATGACTTTGGAAAGTCCCTAAGACTAACCAGTTTCCATAGACCCTTGGGGGAAAAATAGAGAAACAGCAAGGACTGCTAACAGACACTTTCAGACAAGCTAACCTGCCTGGAACAAGTTCAGACCAAAGAACAACCAAACTGCCTGGAAAGGACACTTTCTAACCCATTAAGTAGCCCACAGGTTGTTCAGAGCAGTTCAGATGGCCAGGTTTCAGGATTTGTCACCTAAGTTGAGGTAGACTCTGGTGATATCGTTGTCATCTCTGCTCCCGTAAGTAACCCTTCCCTCTTATTCTTGTAACTAACCCAATGGAATGAACTGGTTCGCATGCTGGACTTTGGTGGTAGAGTCACTTTGGTCTGTGATCAGTTCCCTGTCTGGGGTGAGTAGTCATTTGTTCCCATCTCCCCAGGAACAGTGACATACAAGATACAGGTTGCTGGATGCTTCTGGTATAATGTATTGACAAACAAGGCAGCATCTTAACTAAAGGTACAAAGTAAGCTAATTGCACAATAAACAAAATAAATAAAAGGATAAGGCAGGAAAGACTTGTATTCGAGGATACTGACCCAGAACACTGGAAAACCTAGCAAACACACACAACACACATAAGTTAGGCAAGGACTGAGTTCTGCCAGGCAGGACAGTGGTCTTAGAAGTTGGTGGTAACTATGGGTCCTCCCTGCCAAATTGTACCTATCTCTAAGTCTATAACTCCCTGAAACATAGCCTTAGCCCATCATGGACCAATAGATGATAATTCTAATTAAGGAGAAAAAAATCAAGAAATATTTCAATCTATGACAGTCACTTCATCCCAAACACATCTGCTGTGGTTTGAATGTACCACCTTCCAAATTTAGGTATTACCAATGTGATAGAATTGAGAGGTGGGCCTCAGAGGTCTTCAGGCTGTGATACCATCTCCTTCATGAGTAGGATTGACATCCTTATGATCACATGACTAGCCAGACCTTTTATTTTCCACCATGTGAGGACTCGTGAAGCATCTCCTCACCACATACCAAATGCTAGCACCTTGATAATGGACTCTCCTGACATCAGATCTGTAACACTTGACCTTCTATTCGTCATGAGTTACCCACTCTTAGCTATTCTGTCTGTTATAGTAGCATAAACAGGCTAAGACAATGTTTTAAATGTTAATTAGCACACATGTGTGATTAAATATCCCCAAGTTAGCCTAGAAAACATCAACCTGAAAGCCTCTTATCTGAAGCTTGCTATCAGTATTTGTATAAAATTTACAAGATAACCAGAAGGAAGACTATTTAGATACTGGTAATTCAATTTAAAAAAAAAATGAAATCAGCAAACATCACATCCAAACAATCTAAGCTATTGTCCGTCTGGCTTCTGTACAATTTTATCATTAAGCATCTTTCATCTAAATAATTCAGTAAAGAATTATTAATGGTCCTTGATTCTCTACCAAATACCTCTTTGCTGTTTTGTACTATGGAATCCAGGAATCGTTGAGGATAATTCAGCCTGTGTGGTTTTGTTTGATCAGATGTGGCTCTGAGAAGAAAATGGTCAGGGAAGGAGGAGGGTCTTAGTCACGCCTAAATATGAAGAGCTCTTTTTACACTGAGAGCATGAGCCCACACTTTCTCAGGGCGCAATGCAGGGAGCTCACCTGGAATCTGTGCCATTTCTAAGAACATTTTCCGACCCTTCTGGTGAGAAAGGCCATAAAACCCACCCAATAGCACTGAGTTTCAACCCTCTCCGGAGATGTCCCTCAGCTTGGATTATTTTCCATGTTGCCACACATGAGAAGGCAGGTTTACCAACACACCCACCCTGAATCCAAGACAAGAGCAAGCAGCATTGTGCAATCTGGGCAGCCGGGTGAAAGGAACATGAGGGGCCTGCTGGGCAGCAGCTGGAGGAAGTTTGGCCATGCTGGCAGGGGGACGTACGAGTGGCTAACCAGNTGGAGACCCAACTGCAGGTCTGTATCTCTGGATTCAGCCATCTTTTCCCCTGAAGTATGTTACTTAGCTCTTTAACCCAACAATGCCTGTATTTTAAAACTTAGTGGACACGCGGAGGAAGCATTAAACTGATATAATAAGAATATGAGTTCTGTGATTAGCAATTTGTAGGAAATATGTGAGAGCTGGGGGCGGGGTTGGCAACCAAGAATGTATCAGAATATTTGTTCTATCAATTATAGATCAAAGAACACCTGAGGCTAGAAACCAGGAGCTTTTTATTAATGTGTTTTAGCTATGTTCTTTGCTCAGCGTGCAATGTCTAGACACTATATACAAGACTAAGAAGCTGTTATTCCCACTTGTGTAGTGAGCGCTGTGCCTAACAGTTTACAGAAACCTAGCATCTTCAGGAAGGAGAGCAGGGGATTGAGGAAGTTTTCTCTTTCACTAATACAGCAGCTACTTTGAGTTGTCTGGCAAACCACCAAGGAGTATCAATCTTGAACAGCATTAAAGAAAAAAAAATATAGAAATCTAAGAACAAAGATGCTATATAATTAGAGGATAGATAATGGCAGGCTGACCACACAAGAAATGGACATGAACTTATTTTTCTCATTTTCTAGAAAACTGGAGAGATTAGTGTTTAAAATCTCCTAAACCTGTATTCATAGAAAATACATACTAGTAAATAAAAAAATAGATCCTTCACATGAACTCAGAATTTTCCTAAAATGTCCCTTGAGTAAGCCCAGACATCAGAAAATTATTAGAAATTAACAAACAACTTTGAGCACAGGAAATAATTTTAGAGGCTTTGAGCAGGAATAATTTTTCTATACTAAGCAATAATAACTTTTCTATATTAATAATAATTTCAGCCATCACAGCATGAATAATCAAATAAGGAAATTAGGACTGCTATAATTCATTTGACCTATAGCTCGGAAATTTCTCTTAACTGGAAAAATAAAGTACTTTGTCTCAAGAGGTTGCAGTACTCTGCTAAATAATAGAGCAAAACAAAAACACTTCTAATACTATTTAGCATTTGCACAAAACTAACCAACAGTAATACTCATTTCATTTAGGGCTGTATTTTTTCTTTCTCATTTTTTGCAACTAATATTGATAATACTAAAGGTGTCATCATTGTAAACTGCAGCATCTATGACATAAAACCTTTCAAATAGAATGTTAAGTATCTTTGTATCCAGTGCATATTAAATTTATTAAGTATAATAGAGATTTTAAAATTTGATGACCATAGTAGACCAGAAACCATTATCATTTGTTATTAATATAGAATAAATTTAAAAATACTCTGCGAAAAGTGATCTGTGTTTTTTAGGGTGATTATTATTTTAAAGAGGATGGTAGCTTTAACATATTAATGATTAAACTAGAAAGAGAAAACAAATTATAGTTAAATGTCTTTTTTACTCAAATTTGATTTGTTATGTTAATGGATTCCTTTATTGTTTTACAACTTTTTATGCTTTTACAACCAAAAGGTCCATAAAATGTCTCAATAGATATTAAGTACATTATTCTGATATTAAACTAGATTACATGAGAGAAAACAAAAAATTCTCTAGTTTAAAAATATCAGCCATAAAATATATTACTAATTTCTACTGAATATATACATATACACATTAAATATGAATTTAGTAGTGCTATGTTTTATGATCACCTTACTTTCTAGCCTTATTAACACAATTTCTAGGGCTTTTTCTATTTTTTTTTAATCTTAGTATTTTTTTTTTGAAACAGAGTTTCTCTGTGTAGCCCTGGCTGTCCTGGAACTCACTTTGTAGACCAGGCTGGCCTTGAATTCACAAAGATCCCCCTGCCTCTGTGTCCCAAGCACTGGGATTAAAGGTGTGTGCCACCACCACCCAGCTGTCTTTAGTATTTTACTGTTAGAAAAATTTGAGACCGTTGAAACATGAAGATAAAGACTCACCATTCACTGAGATCTTTAAACACATTAATTCACTTTGTTCTTTTGGTAATCCTCAAAATCAGACACCATTATTTCCATTACCAAGAGGAGAAAACTCACATCCAGAGAGGGTAAGTGTTCTCCATGGTCACAGAGGAGAGGGATTTCAAAAACGATAGCTGTCAAACCCAAAGACCATAGCTGCTCTGTTTCTTACGAAGGGTTTGGCTTTCTAGGTTGCTTGAGGTAAAATATCTGAATTCATATATTACCAAGAATAAAATATCTGGCAGTGTAAGCACAGAATCATCACCTAACTCTGAGCCAGAAAAACACACATTGTAAAGCCTTTAGGGACTAAGGAAAGCTTATCCACACAAAGCAAGATGAGTCAGCTGTCCTGCCAATTCCATCAAAATCAGACTTGAGTCCAAAAGTGAAGAGTGAGGAGAGCAACAACTCTCGAGGTAGCATCTATGCTTACTATTCCTATGCAGTGAACTTGCTATTTCATTGGCTTGTTTTGTTTTCCTTTTACTTTCGTTCTTCCTTTTTCTTCCTTTATTTATTCTTAAAGATTTGCTTATTTATTATGTATACAGTGTTCTGTCTGCACATTTTGCCTGCACACCAGAAGAGAGCATCAGATCTAATTATAGATGGTTGTGAGCCTCTAAATGGTTACTGGGAATTGAACTCGGGACCTCTGGAAGAGCAGTGAATGCTCATAATCTCTGAGTCATCTCTCCAGCCTCATTATTATTATTATTATTATTATTATTATTATTATATACACATTCTTTTTGCCTTTAAAATATTTTCTTTCCCATAGTCACAAATATTTGCATTTTAGATTGTGTTTTATTTATATAATACAGAAACTTTGAAATATATCCTTAGTAACTGATGTTAAAACAGTATACATGCAATTACAACAACATTTTTAGTCTGCATTTCAACTCTGCTATTGAAGCATCAATTCATGACATTATTTACTCCATCAGGAACCATTATTATTCTTGTGAGCTAACACTGTAAAATTAAAACCCTTTGGGTTGTATGGGAATTCTCATGTGATTTGCCTGTTTTGACTCATGTACCCCAGGCTGATCTCAAACTCACTGCGCAGCTAAGGGTAGACTCATCATACTCCTGCTTTCTCCCCCCCCCCCAGTGCTGGGATTACAGGTTTGAGTCACCATATTGGATTAGGTGTAAATTCTTTTTTTCTTAAAAATTTCAGAAACTTTTGGGTCACAGGTAGTTGTGTATACCTGTGATCCCAGCACCCAGGGGTCAGAGGCTAAGAGAATCTCTACAAGTCCAAAGCCAACCAGGGTTACATAGCAAGACTGTCTCAACATCTCCAACAAAAAATAAAATATATGGATCGATAAAATTTCAATTCTGCTTGTCATACCAATATTACATAATCAGGCTTAATTATAACTTTAAGTGCAGCTATGAAACCCAAACTCATTATTTACATGTGGTATGAACTTATAACCATGTGAGATTTTTGTTCCAGAATTAAAGATGAACGTTATGTAAGTCATCTGTGCCAATAAAACACTGTTGCCCTAACAAAGTAAGCATGTAAGTGATAAGGGTTCCCAGTGAAAATAGGTGGACTTACCAAAATAAAGATATTCTAACATTTTAACTTCGATGTTAATGTGGGCTTGGAATTCTGAATACACACTTTGGCGTGTCATTCACATTATTTCACCTAGGGTTCCCTGGGTATACTCGCGAGACCCACCTTCCCTCCTCTTCCATCTCATCTAACTACAGGGCACCCAGCAGGTGAGTTCCTCCCAGGCGGATGTGGAGCCTTTCCTGTGCATCCTGCTTCCGGCCACCATCATGCTTTTCCTGGCCTTCCTGCTGCTCTTCCTGTACCGACGCTGCCAGGCTCAACAGGTCCAAGGCCAGGTGTTCAGCATCGACCTCCCAGAGCCCCCTTCCGGAGAGGTGACCGACTTCTTGCCCAGTCTGCCTTGGGGCAGCGAGCAGAGTGTTCCCTATTCCCCACTGCCAGTCTCTGGGACTCTGCACATGACCTGCCTGCCACCCTCCTACGAAGAAGCCATGGGGAACCCGCCTGGGAAAGAGGTCTTGGACACACTGCCTCAAAATAAAGAAGAGTCACCCTGATCAGAAGAGCAAAAGTTAACTCTTCCAGAAACCCTCTAAAACATGCTGCCAATCTTTACAGACGTGCAGAAAAAAAGGCCGTCCAGATCCAAGAAGCTGCGACTTGTTGCCGCCCTACCCTTAGGCTGCTTTCGGAGTATGAAACAGATATACCTACATCCCAGTACCTTAGGCAAGAGACCCCCAGGTTCTTAAACATAACTGAACTCCCCTAAGTCAACAACACCCCTTAGAGAAGTGGAAACGTTCAGTGTTGAGAGAGAAATGAACAGTCGAATGACTAGGTGAATTCCTAAACTAAGGAAGGTTCTGAGCGGCCAGGGAGAAAGGCTAGGCCAGCTAAAGACCACTGCTTTTGCCTCCACATGAAATTTGTTTTCCTAAACCAGTTTTGCAGTGTCTCCTAGCTTTACTTCTCTGATCATTTCAAGAAACAGAGTTCTAGAGCAACAGAAGACATCCCTGGAGCTTTGGGGTAAATTGTACTGTAAAGAGTCATGGTCTGTGTTTCAATATAAATGGAAATACAGGCTTGCAAATATTTTAGTTAAAAAAACAACCCTTTCTAGTATTATTTCCTTTCTACATGGCTCTCATCTGCCTTCTGGTTCAGTTTCTACAGTGGGAATGGAATTTGTCTGAGTTCCATCAGAATGTCTCCTAGGGCACCAATGCTATGTAGAAGTGACAGCTACTATAATCTTGCATTGTCTTACTGTTTATTTTTATGCTATGTCGTTTTCATATTCTGTAGCACTACTGTATTGCACTAGAATACCATAATTGACTCTGCTGTAGTTTTCTTCATTGTAAATAAAGGTCAAAAACTTAGGGTCACATACTTAAATAGAACAGGTTTGTCCCTAACAGAAACCTCGTAAACCACATAATCCCAACCCTGGCTTTACAGACATCAAAGCTAGAGCTAAGTCACTGACCGCTGTAGCCCTGTAAAGGCAGAACTGTGACCAGAAGCCTGGCCTCTATGTCCTGACAAAGAGTACTTCTGCAGCCGGAGATGTTTTTACCCACAGATCTCATTCAGGTGGGACTTCAGCCCACATTCCTCATGGGTTTGAGGCTCTCACTGCAGGCTAGTTTGGGGTTAGGAGCAATCTGCCTTGATGGTTTTCAAATGGGGAAGTAGAGGTGAGTGTTCCCAACTGGAAGGTGGAGCGCAACAGCCATGGAGATCACAAAGTAGGCATTGGTGTTGGTGTGTGTGTGTGTGTGTGTGTGTGTGCGTGTGTGTGTGAGAGGGAGAGAGANGTGTGTGTGTGTGTGTGTGTGTGAGAGGGAGAGAGAGAGAGAGAGAGAGAGAGATAATTCTTCAAATCTTACTAATACACTTTTTAAAAACAACTTTTGATGTTTTTACAATATAAACTAGACAATGGTTTGATGAGCACAGAAGATCAAAACAGCGCAGCTTTTATCTTTTTGACATTTTTATGCCATATTTGCCAATGTTGTAGATTGTAGGAAAACAACAAAGTAAGCAAAAATAGGGTACTTTTCTTTTAAAGTGTAATCTGATAGGAATAATGGTTTTAGCTCGGAAAACTAAAGCAAATATAACCTACAAAGGTGGAAAATCAATAGAATTTCTTTTAGGGAATTTTTTGTTTTTGTTTTCCAAGACAAGGTTTCACTGTAGCATCGGAGCCTGTCCTGGAACTGGCTCTGATAACCAGGTAGGTCTCAAGCTCCTAGAGATCCACCTGCCTCTGCCTCCTAAGTAATGAGATTAAAGGTGTGCACCACTAATGCCCAGCTGGGAAATTTCTTGTAGTAAAAATTCTCTAATGGTCTTTGAAGGAAATAAAGAAACAAATACAGTAGGGATCTTATCACCCAGCTGAGGAGAAGGCTCAGTCAGTAACATGTTTGCCAGGCAAGCATACAGACCTCAGTTTGATTGCCAAGAACACACATTAAAAAGCCAGATAATCAGTAGTCTGCGAAACGAGGGGCTCTCTGGGGCTTGCTAGCCAGATAGTTTACTCTAATTGGTGAAGTCTGGTTTCAGTGAGACTGTCTCAATAATACTACTACTAATAATAATGATAATAGTAATAATATACAGAGTAATTAAAGAAGTCACCCAATGTTAAACTTCAGCCTTGAAATGCATATAAATATACAAGCACCCACCCACACATGCGTACACACATAAAATCCAATACAAATGCACAAAGCACATGAACTATTCTTATCCTTTGTTGGATGTCACATATCTGCATGTGATGTCTGGGGCTACTACAGCTGACTTGTAAACCATGAGTCAAGCATCATTCCTTACTGATAATGAAAGTAACGGAACAGGAAAATAAGAAACGCGCACAGATGGCTGAGTGAGTAGAGCAGCGTGTATGTAACTAAGCCTGAAATTTCATCATTTCATACGATCGTAAGAGCTCTTCCAGAGGAGTACTGTTCAATTCCCAGCACGAATGGCTCACAACAGTCAGTAACTCTGGGTCCAGGTGTCTCGATGCCCTCTTCTGGCTTGTACGAGCACTAGGCACACAGATGATGCACTGACATGCATGCAGGAAAAGCATCCATACACAGAAAATGATTTAAAAAAAAACGATTAAGACTGGTTTTTAATGCTCTTGCAATCTAGAGAATGAAATACTTTATGCCACCAAACTGAAGCAGGAACACAGATACAAATGCTAAGGCTGGACTTGCCAGATCCTACGTGCTGCTTGTTTTTGTATCTCCAACAACACAAGGGTGTTTTGAATAGCTGAAAAAAATTAGGAGGACATTTTCCGGCATGAATTCAAATTTCAGAGTCTAAAAGTGGAGTGTCATTGGCTCACAGACACTCCTCCTCTTAACTATGGCTACCTTTATTCTCCAAGGGAGGGGGTGCCCGCAAGTGTCAGGCAGGGAAGTGAACGGCGTGAAGAGATGAGAATGAAAACTCAGCCTAGATTGACTTTGTCCACCAGGAACAAGACTTCTAAAGAGTGTAAAACCAGGTGTGTCATTTTCGGCATATTTAAAACTCAGTGCAATCTGGGAAAAAGGTTTCTGGTGTAATACGATCCCCAGTGCACAATAAAGAGGAATTACATTGACACTTGATTCAGGGCATATGTCATGTCTTCCAAGATGGGTTCTACCAACAGGTTACCTATACTAGCTTACAGGCCTAAGGAAGGGTTTGGTCCTATGTCGGTCATATAGATAGCATAGAGATCACTTGAACTGTTAGCCACCTCTGGTCCTGGTTATGGGAGCTTGGGGCTGCCTCTGACTGTAAAAATCACTTAGACTATTTGGTCCTGGTTGTGGGAGAGCTGTAAGGGTCATTTAGATTACTAGCCACCTCAGGTCCTGGTATTAGGATCTGGATATGCCCTATCCCAACAGGGTTATTAATCACCTCCAATTCCCAGCTTTCTAGATGGAAGAACAGGGTTTTTTTTTTTTGTTATTGTTGGTGGTGGTGGTGGTGTTTTTTTGGGTTTTTTTTTGGGGGGGGTTACATCTTTCTCATTGGGAAGACAATCCTGCATGGTTAAAATTCCTGGTTTGTCTAGAGATCTGTGGCTCAAGGCCCTTCATACTGTATTCCCAACACTCAAAGTCCAATTAGCTGCACATGACCTTCAGATCCTACATTTACTCTCTAGTTTCTCTCACTGGCCCTGGTAACAGACCCAGTGTTTTAGTTCCTTTTCTGTTGCTGTGATAAATACTATGACCAAGGCAACTTGTACAAGAAAGCTCATTTGGGCTTAGGGTTTCAGAGCAATGAGTCCATCACAGCAGGGAAACATGGCAGCAGGTAGAAGACATGGCGGCAGGAGGCTAAGGCTCACATCCTGGAAATGGGGTGTGGCTATCTAACCTCGAAGCCCACCCCCAGCGATACACTTCTTCCAGCAAGTCCTCAACTCCTAAACCACCCCAAATAGTGCCATTAGCAAGAGACCAATTATTCAAATTCTGGCATGGTGGAAATTTCTCATTCAAACCACCAAACCAAGGAATTGCAAGCCTGACTACATAGCAAAATTACTTGTGCTGTGTAATGTTTTATTCTTTCGGCTTTTTGAGGGGCCCACCACCCAGCTCCCAAATAAATCACACACACAGGGGCTTATTATTACTTATGAATGCCTGGCCTTGGTTTGGCTTGTTTCTTGCCAGCTTTTCTTATGTTATCCTGACTACCTTTTCCCTCTAGGCTTTTATCTTTCTTACTTCTGTATATCTTACTTTCCTTCTTACTCCATGGCGGCCTGGGTGACTTGGTGGCTGGCCCCGATGTCCTCCTCTCCTTGTTCTCTTGCTCCTGCTGCGGCTGCTGCTGCTCCTGTTGTTGTTGTTGTTGCTGCTGCT
>LOEQ01000757.1:175921-186161 GCA_001685075.1 Bramus lutescens | reverse complement strand
CCCCGCCTATCCTCGCTTCTGCCTCACTATTGGCCATTCATCGTTTTATTAGACCATCAGGTGTTTTAGACAGAAGACTGGCAGCCTCACAGTTAATCAAATGCAGCGTAAACAAAAGTCACACACCTGAAAATAATATTCCCCAACACACTTGATGAACTTTAAGAAACAGAAACCAGGACTCACCCAGACTAGTCAAAGAGAAATGCAGCCAGAGTTGCAATAGGAAATTAAGGCTGAGAGCTATTATGCCAGATAATGCAAGTGGACCACAAAATACAGGTGCGTTTTACTGCGGACATGAATAGGGTAATGTGTTTACACAACACTAGATTTTCAAATGAACCTGTAAGCCCTCGCGTATTACTCAGCATTCTTTGCAAATGTCTATTGCAAGCTGTAGCCAACTCAGTTTGCAAGGCAAGGTTAGCAGCAGGCAGAGCTACCCATTGACTGGGTGAAGGTCGTTCTGCTCTCCCTAGATAGAAACTGTGGGTGGACAGGAAGCCCTGCAAATGCCCGTCTCTAACAGCTTTCCCTTCCTTCTGCCTTTGTCAGCAGGGAGTGTCAGTGGTAGCCAGAGAGAAGTAAGGGTAAGGGGATCTTCTAATGTTAAACAGCTTAGATATGGTGGGCTCAGTCTGCCAGTGTTACCGTCTTTCTATGGCCCTGGGATGTTGGGGCTTTTGGCTCTCAGCAGTGAGCAGATGCTACAACACTAAGCCTAGAGTCTGAGCCCCTTGACTCTGAAGACTAGACAGTTCTCTGGAATCTTCTGTGGTGGCCAGGACCTGCAGATTCTCCTCTCTGGTTCCTTCTATCTGTTTTCCACATCTACTCCATCCTCACCTCCCCTCTCTGGATTTTTTTTTCTTTTCAATTTCCCTTTTTCTTGCCCTGGCCACTCTTGAACTATCCAGGTGAACACTGAAGTTATTAATGGCTCCTGCTTGGATCCAGGAAACATGCCTATGTTGGGACAACATTTGAGAGGCAAGGTATAGTTAGGCACCTACTGCTGCCTAGAAGCCAGGACACCTAGAAGGCCTTCTCCAGAAAATTGAACAATTTTCTGCCAGAACCACCAATGTGTAGGCATCCTGTGGGTGAGAGGTCAGGAGACCCAGCAGGCAGTCTTGAGTCATTGGGCCATGCTAGGGCTGTGGGAAAAATTCAGGTCTGTGGGGACTGCTAGCAGGTAGGCCTGAGGCCTCTAGCAATGGCTACTTCTTCAGCCATCGAGTGGAATTTGCCAGTTTTTTGTGCTGGGAAGCTGGGTGCAGCACTTGGGACCTGTTAGTCATAAGCAAGACTGTTTAGGAAACCAACACCAGAAATTAGAAACTAGTAGTGAATCTCATTGTCTTCCCTCCCTGGCATCCTTATGTTTATGGCTCAGTCCAAACTACTGAAAGTAAGAAAGAAACATGAGGCACTACAGAGAAAAGGCTTTACTGGACCTGATATTCCAATATGTGGGGGGGGACAGCACAGGAAAATGTCTTCTGGCCAACTCACTGAGGCCACCTACTTAGCCGGCTTACACAGCCCAAGAAATGGATTTTGGATGAATCACAATCATTTGCTTAACATACACTGTGGACCAAAGACAATCAAGGAGACTTGCTAATTGTAGTCTTGCTCCTTTTAACCAATTATAGTCATTGAAGCTGTGTTTCAACCAACCATAGGCTTGTCTCATAGACCATTATGTCTCCTGTGCCATTATATGTGGGAAGTATGTGATCTGCTTTTTGATTTTGATTTTACAGGGGATCACAGTTAAGATATTGCATGAATCTCAGAACAGTCTTTGAACTTTAGACTTTATAAAAGTCTCTTTTAAAGTTAGACTGAATGCATTTTTGTGTTACGATGTGGCTACAAGCCTTTGGGGGCTGGAAGTAGAATGCAGTGGTTTGAAAGAAAATGGCCCTCAAAGGGAGTGGCACTATTAGGAGATGTGGCTTTGCTGGAGTAGGTATGGCCTTGTTAAAGGAAGTATGTCACTATGGGGGCAGGCTTTGGGGTCTCATATGTGCTCACACCACATCCGGTATCTTAGGCCACTTCCTGTTGTCTGCTCAAAATGTGGAACTCTCAGCTACCTCTCCAGCATCATGTTTGCCTGCCTGCTGCCATGTCCAACCAGGATGGTAATGGACTCAACCTCTGAACAGCCGCGAGCCACCTAATTAAATGCTATTCTTCATAAGAATTGCCACAGTCATGGTATCTTCACAGCAACAAAATCCTAACTAAGACAAGTGCTTATAATATAAAAATTTGAACTTATTCTTAACACTGACAGTGATTATAATAGATTGTTCCAGTTTTTATTTGAAAATGTCATACATGCATACAAGGTACTACCCCTTACCCTACTCCAATTCCCTCCAAGACCACATGATCACATCTCCCTCTCATCTTCATATCTTCCTTTCATAATTAATTAATTAAGCCCACTGAGTCCAACTAAGGCTCCCCATATGCACACAGCTACAAGGCTATCCACTGGGACATGGAGTCCTAACAGGAGCCACACCCTTAAAGAAAGTGACTTTCTTTCCCCTAGCATCCATTAGCCATCAACTTCTAATAGCTCCTCAGCTAAGGGGGACCTCAGAAGCCCCCCCAACAATACTATAGCAGGTTTTAACAGCATCTATCAATACTTTACACCTTCCTAGAGCCCAGGTAGAAGTGGGTCCTCCCAGGATGTCTCAGAATGGTATTAGGAGCAAATATATACAGTATATTCTTATTTAAATGTTGACATAACTAGCAAACCCTGGTAGTACTAATTGCTCTCACTCCAAGAAATGGCAGAATTGAAAAAAATCACATCCAGAAGAATTAAATTTTTAACAGCTAAATAGTATTTGAGGGGGAAATAATTCTAGCCAGAAAAGATTAAGAATGGGGGGTATAATCAAGGCACAGAGGAGAATATGCACATCTTAACTAAAGTTTCCAGTAGACTAGAAAGCATCTTTAAGACATTACATCAGGAAAAATTCATAGCTTTTATTCACAAAAGGCTGTCTGAATAATTACCATATATCAGGACACAACACGCAAAGTACTGGGCTAAGAGATAGCTGTTTTTTCTGAGGCCTCCACCCCCTAAAGTTTTGACAACCTTTCAGAATAGTGCAACCATCTAGGGAGCACGTATTTGGGAGTTTATAGAGACATTTCACAACTGATCCACTGTTGGGAGCTGTGAACCCCCAAATCCTAAATTTCTTGTAAACAAGGTGGTATGCTTGCAACTGCTCTAAGCACAAGACCCTCAGGAGTTCCTGATGGCAGGGGAGTGGTTTCTAGTGAGTTTGGCTGGGGCATGACTATCAGTTAAGGATCCCTATATAAGCTGCTCCTGGACACAATAAAGGGGGCATTCCTGTTTCAAGGATGACCCATGTCTCTGTGTGTTTTAATCTCCAGGCCATTGCCTGAGACTCGCCAATGGTCCTGCAGTGCAGGCGCCGCAATACAGGAGTAGTACCATACTGTCATGTAGTACAGGTGGGTGCTACAATCCACAACAGTGTCTGTTTGTAGGAATGATTCCATGAGCTGAAACATGTGCCCAAAACCACACAGACAGGAAGTAGCGGGGCCTGACTGAAAACAGATTCTTTGTTTTGTTTTGTTTTGTTTTTGAGACAAGGTTTCTTTTTGCTGCTTTGGAGCCTGTTCTGGAACTACCTCTTGTAGAACAGGCTGGTCTTGAACTCACAGAGATCCACCTGCCTCTGCCTCCCGAGTGCTGGGATTAAAGGTATACGCCACCACCGCCAGGCGAAAACAGATTCTTATATGCAAATTTTAGTACAGAAGGAAACACCTTCGTCTGACTTGGTGGAGTGACGGCTCTTGTGTCTTGAATAAGACTGGCCCCCCATAGGCTCATATATTTGAATGCTTAGTCACCAGGGAATGGAATTGTTTGAAAGGATTAGAAGGATTAGGAGGTGTGACCTTGTTGGGGGAAGTGTGTCACTGGGTATAGGTTTTGAGGTTTCAGAAATCCACGTCAGCCCCAGTGTCATGTTTTCTCCAGCTGCTGCCTATGGACCAGGATGTAGTTCTCAGTTACTGCTCTAGCGCTATGCCTGACTACATCACACACACACAATGTATGGCTGAATGGTATGAGAGCCATTGGTAATAATGTATGAGACTCTGTATCAGATCCAAGTGGGACAGTCACCTAAACCAGAATTCCTCAAAACATGATCTACAAACAGGGTCTGGCTGGCAAATCATGTGTGAATAATCTAAGTTAACTAGAGCAGCTGAGAGTAGAGACACTTACAGCAAGTTAACTTTTATGAAACACCCACACATGTCATTGGTTTACTTGACTGAAACCAACTGAATTAATATAGAATTAATAATTTCATTTGTGGAGTAAGAGTCACATGGACTGCGAGTGATCTTTGCAAATAGAATCACGTGTTGGTTTTTGATGAACTAGATATTTTAAAAATATTTCTTGCATTACATTTTGTGTGTGTGTGTTTGTGCATGCACACATGCACTGAAGTCCTTGTAGAAGCAGCTGGGGTCCCCTCGAGCTGGAGTTTAAGCCACCTGACATGGATGGTTCAGTCCTTTGAAAGAGTAGCTAATGCTATTAATCACTGACTTAGAAATGCTCTTTACAAGTAATAAATAGTCTTTCCTAGAAGGCAACTTGAGAAGGATTAGTGTCCTAAGTGTGACTAATAAACCCTTTCCATTCTTTTTTCTTTTACTTTATTTATTTATTATGTACATAGTGTTCTACCTGCATGTATGTCTGTATGGCAGAAAAGAGCACCTGATCCCATTCCAGATGGTTGTGAGTCACCATATGGTTGCCGAGAATTGAGCTCAGGACCTCTGAAAGAGCAGCTAGTGCTCTTAATCTCTGAGCCATCTCTCCAGCCCCCCCTTTCAATTCTTAATTATCAGTCACTTCTTTATGTCTATCTGGATCTGAGAAGCAAATCCCAAAATAATCAGGCATGGGATGACCTGAGAGACCACCATGCAGCATCCAAAAACAGGCTTAGAATTGACTGTCTTGTGTATATGCTGGAAGGAGACAGAGACAGTGCGCCACTGTAACACACTGGTTTTATAAAGGTCATCAAGATGTCAACCTGATTCCTGTTTGTTCTTCTTACTGAGGTCTACTCAATCTCTGGAGACACTTTTTTTTTTATCAAAGTAAACCAAGCAGGAAAAATATCCATATGAATAAATGTATAGTTTTATAAAAGCCACTGTCTAGAAATATGGAAATAAGAGCCAATTCTTTAATGTGTCCCAGTGAAGACACAGTGTGATGATTCTATAGCTACTTTGAAAGCTCCACACTGAAGGGTGGAAGGTTCACTTAGCTGCCTGAAGGCTTTAGCAACTGATCTCAATCATGTTATTGTCAGAACCATTTTCTCCTAGATGGTCAAGGACTAGGACTCTTCTAAATGCTTTGGAAAACATACACTATCTAGTTGTGAAATACTTAGTAGTCTAATTTTACTTGGAAGCATGAACCCTTTTAAACATTGTATGTCATTTATATAGGCATGTGTGCATGTCCATGAATGCACATGTGTCTGTGGAGGTCAGAGGTCAGTGTCTTCCTCTGTCACTCTTCACCTTACGTTTTGAGGCAAAGTCTCTCAGTGTTTTGAGTTCCTGTTTTAGCTAGACTGGCTAGCCCCAACAGTCTGCTTGGCTTGCCCTAAAGTGCTGGGCTTATGGACACACACCAACTTTATGTGATGCTGGGGTTGCATCCTCCAATCCTCATGCTTGAGTAGTCATACTTTACCACTGAGCCATCTCCCCGGTCCCTAGAACACAAGCCCTTTAAGACAAATATGGTGGGCCTCTAAGTCCCAGAAGCCATATATATCTTACTCTCAGTAAAATCGATGTTTTTGCTTGTAAAGGCATTTGCACTATAGATTTTAATTTACTCACCCTTCACCCCACAATTCAACACATTTCTCTCCATTCCCAGTGGTACAGAAAAAGGTGGCTTGCTCACAGGTACTCCTAAAAATATCCAATGGCTATCTATGTATTTAATCAATCCTATTCTTGGCATTCATTCAACATTTATCAAGCAATTATTTATCTTCTGCTGAGCAGGTGCTCAGTAAAAAATGATCCACATAGGTTGTCTGGAGTCTAAATAATAGAAGAATATCATAGTTCTCATCAAAACTAATATGCCAACATAATGCTTATTGCTAGTATACCACAAAGCTATCCAGTTTACAGTTAGCACATTTGAAATGGCAGAAACAATTCTTAAAAACAAGCATGTAATTATGATGTGGGGGCAAAGGCACAATCCCACAGTAAAAGACAACTTCACATTAAGACAAGTGAAGGCTAGGAAGAAAACTTTATTTATAGATAAAATACTTCACTACCTATCACAGCCCCATTCAGGGAAAATTCTCATCAAATTATAATTTCTAAAAATCATATCTCTCCACAGTGTCATAAAAATGTTATTTTTAATAATTTATTTTTATTTTATGTGCACTGGTGTTTTGCCTGCACATATTTATGTATGAGGGTGTCAAATCACTTGGAGCTGGGGTTATAGACAGTTGGGAACTGCCAACTGGGGTTCTTGGAATTGAACCCAAGACCTCTGGAAGAGCAGCCAGTAATCTTAACTGTTGAGCCATCTCTCCTTCCCCTCTTATTCTTTTCCTATCCTTACAGATTTTGTGGGCACCACAGGGACAGCCGACATCTTCTCCAGGACCTCTAGGGTCTGTCCCAACTAAGACTGAGGGTATCCAGCTCATTGGAAAGAGCTGGAATTATCCAAATACTTGTTACTGTTATTTGAGTGTAACATAGCACATATGGGCGTGTGAGTTGATGTCTCCAGCCAATGACATCATTCTGGGAGACTGTAGACCCATTATGGGGTGGAGACTGACTAGAGAAGTGGACCACTGAAGTGTGGGTGGGCTTGTAGTTTAGAGCTTGGCCCCACTTCTCATCTTTTCTGTTTCCTGACTGCAGACTATGATGCCACAAACCACCTTGCTCTACTGTTCACACACCTCCCCACCATGGTGGGCAGTAGCTCTACAAACTCTAAGAAGCTGTTTCTTATCCGTGTTTTTTTAAAACAGAATCAATGAAAGTAGCCAATGCAGAAAATCAGCATCAAGTGTGGAGGTCACACTGGAGTGAGCCTGGCATGCAGATCATGGGCCTTTAGGATCACTCTGCAGGAGGAATTCGGGAGACTTTAGAGACAGCAGAGGTCTGCACTTGTGAGCTTTCCAGTCTCTCCTGGACATGCGCAGAGCGAGGATACCTCGGGATTGCCCAGTGCACACTGCCCCCACTGAGCTCAGGGAGGCTTCTCTGCCTTCTTGTTACAGATGTCACAGTCTAACAATGACCTGTTTGCAATCCACTCATCGCCATGGTTTCTTCCTCCATGCATTCTTGGCTGGTGAGTGTCTTTGTGCAATGGCCTCTAGGTACTGGCTACTGCTCCTCTTTGGAAGGGAAGGCTGTTAAAAAGCCTTGGGGAGAAATTTGTGTGCTAGAGAAGCTTTATTCGGGCATAATTTATTGATCATAAGCTCATTGTTTATGAATCCACTATATATATACATATATATGTGTGTATGTGTATTTAGTAGGGCATCTTTATAAAACAAGTCAGGTGATTGGTTGACAAAAATGTTGTAGCTAAAAGCTCACAGGAACCTACTCTGTATTGCCCTATGGTAAAGGTTCAGGATTCATTGATCTCAGTCCTCATGGGGAATGTGTAAAACAGGAGTTCACAGAAATGAAGATCCAGCTACAGTTACTATTGAAAAGTATCTGGCACTCCCTTTCTCAGTTGGGATGCTATAAAGGGACCCCACTATAGTTTTATTTAAGAAAATAGATACTTAATGGTGTCGCATAAAACTTTGGTTAAGTTTAAGCTAATAGAACAATTTAACCAGAACTCATCAGTAAGAAACTTAATGATTTTTTTTGAAACTTAATGATTTTGCAATATAGCTATAACACTTGACAGTTCTAGATTTTATTCAATGTGTCCTAAAATACAATCCCATTAATTTGGAATAAACCTTGCCTTTTTCTGCTCCTGTATATTACTAATCGCCAATTTCAAAAATAGAAAAGTAGCCTGGTCACCTGCTGGCATCACTATGAATTGTATATTCTGTAAGTGTAACAGGCAATTAAAAAAAAGTCAAAACTCATTATTGAGTTTGCACTAAATAATTGAAGTTTAGATCTGAATAATAATAGATTCCATGTAACAGCGAGACAGCACTGTGTAGCCTGAGGTCTTTGCACAGTTCGGGAAGGGAAGGACAAAGAAAGGAAGTAGCTTCAAGTACCAGGCACAAACAATGGGCTATTTTCCAGCAATGACCAGAACAGAGGTCTGATCTGGGCCACAGTACGGGTAGAACCTGCAAACGCTAGTTCTCTCAGCAAGGGAAAGAAGCCAGTACAGTGGAGCACACACGGTGTGGTTCTATTGCTATGCGATGCTCAGAGGAGGCAAATCTATAGATACAGGAAGGAGATTAGTGGGCGCCAGGCTTTGGGACGAGGATATGGGTCGGAAGGGAGAGCGACTTCTCGGTTACCCGGATTGTTTTTGGCAATGACAGACTATTCTGGGATTATATAGTGGTGCCGGGTGAATGTGCTAAATGCCACTGAATTGAACACTGTGAAACTCTGAATTTCGTGTGATAGAAATCACATCTACAAGGCCAATTGTAGACCCACAAAATACGTACAATTTTCAAAGTCGGGTAACTGCTGAGGATGGAGGGAAATAGAGCACCCACACTCTACTGGTAAGAGTGTCATTTCAAAGTAGACTCACCACTTAACCCAGAAATTCCACCCAGGAGAAATGAAAACCTGAACACAGTCTAGAGCGCGCGCTCTCTCTCTCTCTCTCTCTCCCTCCCTTCCTCCCTCCCCCTTCCTTCTCTCCCTCCTCTCTGCCTGTCCCTGCACAAATGCTGATTATTATTCATAATAGCCCAGAACTGAAACAACCTAAGTAACTACTGACTACTGATTGATAAACAAAATGTTTATAAAGGGCATTATTTGAACATGAAAAAGAGTGATGCTACCGCATGCCGGAACACTGAAAATATTTTAAGCGAAGGAAGTCAGTCACACAGGAGTACACACTGCTATGGTTCTACTCATATGAGTATCCAGGAGTTAGGTATGGCCTCGGTGATTTTGAGAGACACTTACACCACCCTAGTTCCCTGACATTTTCCTGAAATGACCTAAACACAGAGTCACCTGCCAGGATGGGAGGTGCAGCGTGATCAGGCCCTCCATTTTGTTTTGTTTTGTTTTGTTTTTTAGGATTTCGGGCTTCCAACCAAACCATCTAAATAAAGATAAGAGAAATTAGCAGTGTCTTAGAGGATGGCTCTAGGAGTTAGGGGTCAGTGTCTTCATTTGCCTTCTGTGATAAACACTACCCAAATGTGACTTGGGAAGGAAAGGAAATTTCCACATTGAATGCAGCTAGCAACCTAGGAATTGAAACAGAGACCATGAAAGAATGTTCATGAAAGAATGAAGCTCCCAGGTTCACCTTCAGCTTTCTTTTCTTTCTTTTTTACCTAATGGATTTTTGAGACAGGTTCTCTCTTCATAGCCCTGACTGTGCTGGACCTTACTCTGTAGATCAGGTGGACCTCAAACTCACAGAGATCTGCCTTTGTTTCCCCAGTGGAGTTCTGGGATTAATGTCAGGCATACCACCACGCCCAGCCCCAGGTAACTTTTCTATACTTCCCAGAAACATTTACCCAGGGGTGGTACCACACCCAGGAGGTTGAGCCCTCCCACACTAACCATTAATCAGAGAAAATGCCTCATGGAGTTGCCTACAAATGGATTTAATGGAGATATTTTCAGTTTAAATTCCTTCCCTCTTTCCATGTGACCCTAGTTTATGCCAAATTGACAAAATAAAAACAAACAAAAACAAAGCAGCAACAACAACAAAAAGCTAACTTAGCCCAGGGTTGAGTAAAGGCTAAAGACTGAACTAGGGGTTGCTTTTGAAAAATTGTCCTAGCATTGTAATGGTTGCCTAACTCCATAAATATACTTAAAAGTCATTAAGCAGTCCACTTTATTATTATTGTTGATTTTCTGTTTCTGAGGCATTCTCACAAAA
>LOEQ01000757.1:145224-155441 GCA_001685075.1 Bramus lutescens | reverse complement strand
GCAGAGGGTGGCGTCCGGCTGCGGCTGTAGCGAGGGCCTGAAAAGGACAGACTCCGGGGCATCAGGCCTTCGTTCTTGGCCCACTCCTCCTGGGCTCTCCTGTTCTTGTTCGGGGAGCAGCTAGACGGGCTGTCTGGGACGTCTGGCGCAGGCTCCGACCTGGATCTCTGGAATCGGGGGTCTGTGGACTTGAGCATCTCCGCAGCCGACATGCGAGCGCTGGTGTCCGAGCGACTCCCCTTCTTTAGCAGCAGAGCTTTGAAGTTGTCACTGCTGGTGGCACTCTTTTTCATGCTTCTCTGAATGGAGCCGACTTGCTTGGGAGAGGCCAGGCTAGGGGCGGCACCTGTGGGTGTCACTGGCGGGGAGGGAGAGTGATTTCGGGTGTGATCATCTTCTGAGTCTTTCCGGCCAAGGACTTTCCTTTTGGATCTACAATCAAACAAAATTGAGGTTGAAAGTCAATCCTTAGCAACCCTTGCGGCAATCACCTGCCATCTTCCTGTCACACCTTGTGGAAGACACAGACAGACAGACAGACAGACAGACAGACAGACAGACAGACAGACAGACAGACAGACAGACAGACAGACAGACAGACACACACACACACACACACACACACTCCAACCATTAAAGAAGAGCCCAAGAGCTCCTATGATATTATTTACCACCCATCAGGGCACCAGATGCCCCCACCCCCATGAAGTGTGCTGAAAGTATTTTTGTTCAATAGTTCTGCACAATGGTCAACAGGAGCAGCGAATGAAGTAAGAACAGCTTCAGACTTCTGGAGCTGGCAAAGGGTTTGCAAAGGGTCTAATCTAATCGTGGATTAAAAAAGAAACTGAAATCTAGACAACGATCACCCCCCACACACACACACTTAGTACAACTCAGTCTTGATGGAGCTTCTTCACGTGTAACTATACATCTCTGCCGCTTACACTGATTGCCACGGGAGCAACTCTGCCTTCCCAGTCTTCTAGACACTAGCCTGTTTTGATTTGCTTTTAAATGGTCAGAGGGTGCTGAGACACAAAAAGCCACAGCCACACTCTCTGAAATTTAGGGACTTTAATTGTAGATAATAGAACTAAAAGAGATGGCGAGATTTAAAAAACAAACAAAAAATGACTGCTGTTTCTCAGGGGGCAGCTGCCTCTAACAAAGTAAGTTAAAATTAAACTTCTGTTGTCTCTGCATTCTCTGTGTGTGTGTGTGTTGTGTTTTTAAAGATGATGGCTATAACAGGCATTTAAATAGTTAACAATGGCTTAAAGTCTAATTACTTCAATAAAGATTAAAGTTTCACACCTCAACTGGAGTTCTACACTTTCCATCTGGCCTTAAATCTGAAGAGAATTAATTTGCATGATAAAACTTGAAAGCTATGCTCCAGTTTGGGTAGTCTTTATACGACATTTGAATTGAGGTGCTGAAGGACATGAATGTAAAGTGCTAAGTGTCCCAGGCTTCAGATGGACTTTGATTACATCTGCTAATTCGCTATTAATCCCGACAACAGAAACCAGCATATAACTCGGCTCTCTCTTTTTGATCCACTCCTGAGGCTACCTGGCCTTTAATGTTGTCCCATGTGTGCAGAGAATCATACAAAACAGGACAATTTCTGTATCTGTAATAGATGGCACTGTCCCTGAAGCAGAAGCCACACATTCTTCAGTGCCTTCTGAAGGTTGCCAAAATAAAATATAGAAGGGACCTTTGGAATATTTTTAGGAAAAAAAATCTGCAGTAATTTGGCTCCACAACAGTTGGATTTCCTTGAGACCGGGTATTTGGTACACACAGCTACTTGGCAACACACCTCCCTGCAGCTTGTGATTATAAATACAGATTCCTGTATATTTAGAAACCCAGTACATTCCATCCTAGATGAAAGACATTGGGTCTCAGATGAATTTCCTAACAGTTAAGTTCCAATTGGTTTCAATTAATTCAGAAGATATTTGTCGAGGGCTTATTATGTGCCCAACACAGCTACAGTTAGAAGCATTTGCGTAAACCACTACAAATGCCACTTAATTGGCTCTCAGAAGATGCATCTCTCATCTCCCTGTTTCAAGAAAGAACTGGGTAGATGGCTCCCTTTTTATTTCTAATGAGATCAAAGAAACCAGAGAAGCAACGGTAAAGTGGTCTTTAGGGTCTTTTAGAACAATACTACAGCTGAGAGACAAAAATAAAACCAAGAAAAGATAGACATGTGTATAATTCTTTGTCAACTCAAGTTGATAACTCAAATCCCAGCTTGCTTCTGCCGCTCTTCTGCTTTGCACAGAGTTCCAGGGAAGGGTGGGACGTTCTTCTACTGCATGCAACAACCTTTTCATTTAAGCCCTCTGGGAGCTGGAGAATCAAATGATTCTATAGGGTATTTGGTCTCAGAAGGAAAATAGGGACTATCACTCAGATCAAAACAAAGTTTTGACAGCATAGAAACATTTACAAGAGTTATCAGAAACCCTGGTAGTAAGGAAATCTAAGCTGCAAGAGCATTCCCTTCCATAGCATTAAAGTGCTTGTACATATTCGATCTCAGCATTTTCTAGTATGATGCTGCTATGCAGAGACTAAGTTGTATACAGACGACCAACGTAATAAACGAGGCTGCAGTGTGCATTGCAATCAATTACACTCATTGGTATTTAAACACCATTTAAACTCCCTTTGAACAATCGACTGACTTAAAAGCCAGTAGGTGGCGCTAGGAGTATATAGTAACTAAGTTTTTTTTTTTTCCCCTCCTGCAAAAGAACCATTACTCCTTGAAAGACTTTGGAGTGCTGGGTCCTGCATCGGGACCAGCAAAGCTCTGGGATGTGGAAGGAGCAAGTGGAAAGACTGTTAGATCTAGATGTGATGGACGACTTTAGGGAAACAGCATTTTCCAGACCCAACAGGGCAGTCCTACAAATGAACTTAATTCTATATAAAATGTGCATAAACTTAAGCTGGACAAAATCCCAGCACAGAAGAGGGCAAGTGGGCACAAAGTCATACACCATATTAAGAAGCTATTCACAAATGATAGCTGCTTGGAGAGGAAAAGTCAGTTTTCTTCAATGTAGCGATACTAGGTATATCAACCACATGCCAGGGCAGCTCAAGTGGCTCAAAAGAATTGTTTTTTTGTGGGGGAGATAAAATATGAAAGTTGGCCAGGGGCAGATCTGGGAGGAGTTGGGGAAAAGAAAGAAAGAAAGAAAAAAAGAAAGAAAGAAAGAAAGAAAGAAAAGAAACATACTCTCGATGAAACATTGAAGGAGTCAGAAAAGAAAGCACTATGAAATTATGGGTTTTCTAAAACAAACAAACAAATAACGATAAATAGACTAAATCATTCTTAGGAACACGGCTCTGTAGAACTAGTCTGTGTCCCCTAAGTTCCCAGAATGCAGTATTCCTAACCCTAGTCCAGAGCCAAATCTTGTAAATAACCACTGGGTCACATGACTGACACACTAGGTGTCTTGACAGCCACAGCTGTGTCAACCGGAGGTAACACACTGTCCACAATGTCATCATAGAAATCAATGGAACAAAGTAAAACACAAACCGGACTTGAAACCAAAATATAAGAAAGACACTTAAAAATGAGTAGAGTTGAATGCCTGGTTACAAAGGAAACCTCAAGACAACAGAGGCGCCACCTAGAAAGAGGAAATTAGTATCTAAAGTGCACCAAAGGAGTCTGGTATACCTGTGAATGGCTGCAAACAGGTCCTCTGTGGTCCTGGGCTTAGTGGGGGTCATCATGCCACCACTCCCTTCTTCCTTAGAGAAGTCCCCGGCAGCTGAGGAAGCAGCAGCTGTGTTGGGCTCCAGCAGCCCAGCTAGAGAGAAGAAAGATGGGCAAACACAAGATGTGATGACTGGTACTTGAGTCCTTGGCCCGGCTCTGAGACAGACTGCTTCCCTGCCATTCCTGACAACGTGAGAGCCCGGTGGGTCTGCAGTTTGAGTTTTTACAGAAAGAGGGAGACACAACACTCAACTGAGAGAGTCGGGGCTCAGTATTTGTTGCAACAGACTTTGGAGTAAGTTGCTCTTAAATTTTGTTAGAATATTTCTTTGTAGCGCTTCTGCAGAGAGATTACTCCTGCTACTCAGAACCCAGTCTGCTGCATGCGCGCACGCACAAACCCACACACACACACACACACACACACACAGCCCTTTAAAAAATTTCACGAAGCAGCTTGGTGTGTCAGAAGCCCACACAGTACTGGCTTTCGCCTATTTCTGGGCTGCTTCACCTGGCTCCACCGAGTGTTGAGTAGCCCTACTTGGCTCAGCCCCAGAGCGTCAGAGGAGTATGGCAGAGAGCAGCCAGGCTTACCTTCTCTGCTCTGTTGAGACAGGCAGCTCTCCGCATTGCCGTCATCATCCACGCTGTTCTTGGCTGACTCTTCCTGTGAGGGTCCTAGTGAGGCACTGGGCTGGACCATGGGGGCATTGGTTTCCACGCTGCCAGGGGACAAGGACCCTGCAGCTCCTCTTTCCAGAACCGGACTGCTGGGGGTGGGGGCCGTAGCATGAGAACCAGCTCGGGATGCTGGGCTAGCTTTCTCCTCTTGGCTCTGCACAGCCTCCCCCTCTGTAGGGTTGGGCACGCCTGGGAAGGCTGCGCTCCCGTTCTCTGTGGGCTCCGCTGTGAAATCTCTCTGCGGAGGTGGTACCACCAGGAACAGTTTGGGCTTCTTGGAGATGGGAGGTGGCTTCCTGGTGGGTGAAGAGTCTGGGAGCAGAGTGGTCCTGAGGCTGGGCCCGGGACACGGAGCTCCATCACTGCGGCTCAGAAGGCCACCACGCTCGGTTGCACTGTCATGGTCACCCTGACTCTGGCTCTTGGCAGGCGTCGGGAGCGAGCTCGTCACAGAAGCAGGCTGGCTTTCACTCTCCATTTCATTTATGCTATTTCGGGATTTGAGGAGAGCAGATGGCTTTAAGTGATACTGTGGAGCAGTCGGAGTTCGTTGTTCCTGAGCTGATGGTTCAGAAAACAGGGCTGCCTCGGCGCCTGAGTTCTTTCTCACTGGCCTCAAGTGCACCATCTGCAACGCTTCCGTGGTGATCAGGGGCATGGGGGGTCGGCAGCCTTCCTCCTTGTTGGCAGGCCGCCGGAGAGCCTCCCTGGAAGATTCGGACTGGCTAGAGGTTTTGAAAAAAGGCTTGTTGTCTTTCATGAATTTGGGGTCCAGGGGTGGGGCAGGAGGGGGTTCCGATGAGGGCAAGAAAGGTGGAGGTGCTGGCAAAAGAGGTGAAGATCTTGGAATAGGGGGGCTAAGAGCTGTGGGGGGAGGAGAAAGGCACCTGTCAGTGGGGGAGCAGAAGGGAACAAGGGCTTCTGGAGGTGGAGGGGGGAACACCGGCGAGGGAGGCAGAGGAGAGCCCTCTGAGCAGTCTGCTAGGGGAGGAGGTGGTGGAAGAAAAGAGGACTTATCTGCCAGACAGGGAGAAGGCAAAGGGGGAGGAGGAGGGGGAGGAGCAAGGGGTGAGGCTAGGGCTGAATCCAATTTCTTCATGGCGCCACTTCCTTCGGTAGAAGTATTAGAGGAGAGGGAAGTGGACGAGGAAGAGATGGACATGGAGGAGATTAGAGACGACTTCCTTTCTGGTACCTTGGGCTTGGCCTTCCCCTTCCCATTTGCTGGTGACATTGACTTTAAAAACACAGGCACGGGGGTGAGTGCTGTGGGTGTATTCGACTGGCTGGAATACCCACTGGATGGCGAGGTGACTCTCTGTGACTTCTCTGGTGAGGTGATCTTTGGTTTAACGGAGCCACCAGGCACTTGGGGCATTGGGACTCTGGAGCCCTCTTGGATGTGACCAACGGGCCCATTTCCAGTTGGTGTCTCCCTGTTAGCTGAGCAGCCGCCCGAGGGGTTCCCTGGATCTTCCGGCAAGTTTGTGTAGTCAATGTAGTAGCCCCAAGGGTCTGTGTACTCCGACTTGACGCTGCTTGTGTCGCTCTGCGATGGCGTTGCCCCGCACAGGGCGTACACATTGGGAGCGGTGGTGGAGGTCATGCTACTCCCCTCGCTGACAACGCTCTGGCTTCGGGACCGAGGGAGCCAGGCTTCCTCGCCATCGCTGCTGGGGCTCTGGGAAGGGGAGCTGCTGCCCTTGCCAGCGAGGCTTTGCTGCAGCGAGTGCTGGAGTGAGGCGATCAGGCTCTCATTGAGCACCTGCCCATTTGACTGACTATTCTTCTTAGGAACCCTCCGCAGGGAGTCTGTCCGGGATGGGGGCGGAGGGGGTTTCTTTGCTTTCTTCAGAGAGATGTTTCTGGAAAGCGATTTATCCTGGGGGTGGGCCTGATCCCCTTGACTTCTCAGAGCCCTGCCATCAAAAACATTGACCATGCTGTGCCTGGGGTTCCCAAAGCCGTCACTGATACTGTACAAGTTCCCAGTCTCATGTCCAGCATCACTGGGAGTAGTCATATAGTAACCATCGTGGTCCTCGGAATATAGGGACCTGGCATCCTCCTTGACAGATGTCTGGTCCAAACTGCAGCTGCTCATGTTACTCGTGGGAGTAGAGCAACTAGGTGTGGCCAGGTGTGGCTTCAGAGNGGGATGCCCGGCCATTGCTGGAGGCTTTATAGTCCCAGGGCTCAGAGCCGCCATGCCCCCTGTCCCCTGAATAACTAGACTCGCTCTTGCCATCCACATCTGGGGGGTGGGATGGAAAGCTCAGGCTGTTTCTGCAATAATAGGGTATGGCTTGAGACCCATTCTCCCGATTTGCTGGAGCATTTAGAGAGCCCTCTGAATCGCAGAGGGCTAACAGTGTGGTGGCACTGGGGGCAGAAGAATGAATGATATGACTCTCGCTCCAGTGGTGACTGGGGGACAGGTGGCCATCTTTCACAGCACATTGGGGTGCAGGGCGGTCTCTGGGTTTTATCTTTGAGTATGTGGATGAGCCAGGCATTCTACTGTCCAGCTGCCCGGCACTCTGGGCAGTGTGAATAACAATGACCTCTGAAGAGGACAGCAGTGTGGCATTGGGGATGACGCTGGTGGAGTAGGCTGCATGAGGCGAAACCACACAGGCTGGACTTGCGATAGTTTCACTCTCCAAGAATGTCAGTTGCTGCGATTTGGGCCGCGAAAGCATTCCAGACCGCGAGGTACCTCCCAAATGTGCAAAGTTTTCATGCCCCCGTGAGCTACCCCCCTGGTAGGGAGAAGTGTCGTCCATATCGTCAGCAGAGCCCAGGGCACCCATCCTTGCATCCAGGGAACGGGAGCTCGCTCTCACGCCAGAACGTGGGAGGCTGTGGAAATCAGCATCGCTATGGAGGTGAGACGGGAAGACAATACCAGCTGAGTCGCTCAGCACAGACATGTTGCCAGAGGAGCCGGAGAGGTGGCTCATCTGGGCAGCAATGCCTAGCCCCTTGTGGGCCCTGATCCTTCTCATCGATGGTGGGATGACTTTCACATCTTCGGTCTGACAGCTGGAGTCCCTGGTTTCTGAGCACTGCACCATGGACCGATAGCTATCAAGCCTTCCTAGTGTGGAGTAGTGGTCTGGGGTGTACTTCGAATGGCCACTACTACCATCATCGTCTTGGCCAGTGATTGATGCTGGAGATAAAGCAGAAAGAGGCCTGTTATCTGAAAAGAGAAAGCCATAGGTTACTATCACATGTAACCCTCAGTACCCTCTGATTCTGTTGGAATAAAACAAAAAGAACATCATCAACAGCAAAACCCCACCACCTTTTCTATCTGATTTGGTACCCAGCTGAGTTTAACTATTCCTGCTGTCTCCAAACCATCAAGTTCATGTACTTTTATTTTTAATCAGCCCTGTAAATCATCATCTGACGACTGATGCACATAGCATTCTTGTGTGCTCCTTTTGAGATCATAGTTACTGAGTACTGATGTGGGATGTCCTTCGGTATATGTGTTGCTTTTATTGGTTGATGAATAAAGCTGCTTTGGCCAGGCGGGAAATCTGAACAGAGATATATAGAGGGAGTAGACAGAGTCAAGGAGATACCAAGTAGCTGCCGAAGGAGACAGACTCTAGGACCTTACCTGGTAAGCCACAGCCTCGTGGCAATACACAGATTAAGAGAAATGGGCTAATTTAGGTTGTAAGAGTTACTTATAAGAAGCCCGAGCTAATAAGCCAAGCAGTGTTGGAACTAATATAGTTTTTGTGTGGTTATTCGAGTCTGGGCAGCCAGGCGAGAATGAGCAGTCTCCGTTTACAGAGTACTGTGGAAGACTTTCTTTTCAAATAAATGGCTTCTGCAGAGTATGGTGGTGCAAACCTATAATCCCAATCCTGAGGAGGTAGAAGCAGATGATCTTGAGTTCTAGGCCAGTCTGAGCTATACAGTGAGTGATACCTTATCCCCATAAACAACAGGACCTAAGGAGAGAGGTCAGGAAGTAAGTGCTTGTCACCCAAACATGAGGATCTGACTTTAATCCCCAGAAACATTCAGCCCAGCATGGTGGGTAGCCACGTTGGCTAGGGAGGTGGAGTCAGAGGATCCCAGGACCTACTGGGAAACCACTCTAGCCTATTTGGTAAATTCCAGACCAGTGATTGATCCTGTCTCAAAAATCAAAGTGAGTAGATCCATTAGCCTCCACATGCACACAGGTCCACACGGGCACTGGCCCCCACACATACCCACACCCCATATCACAAACACATTTGCACATCCACACCCCAAACAACAAGACCCCCCCAAATAACTATTAGTAAACACTCAGTGACAGCGCAAAGCGCAGCATCCAATAAATAGAGTGGTCAGACAATGGGGCCATAGAGAAACCATTCAATTGATATTGGTCTGGAACCAGTGTTAATTACATTGATTCTTCATGTCAGAAGGAAGTCCTAAGAAAAAGAAAATTGATTTACGGGCCCATCTGTGTTTTAAGCATGTCATTATCCATCTTAGCCATTATCCTCTGTCTGTTGGTGACATTCAAAATTCAACAGCAATCTGTTGTGTTCTAGTAGGGGGAAGAGCTAAGGAACTGGTCCAGGGAACATTTCCTCAAATTATGGATATTTATTTCTCAGAGTTTACAACCAACCAGAGAGTAGTATGTTCAAAAGAAAAAGAAAGAAACACAAGAAGGGATGAGGCAAGAAGGAAGTGGATGGTAAAAACTGTAACTGTAAATAAGCAGATGTCAAGCCACATAGGAAGGAACAGAGAGAGCTTAAAAAAGAAAAATCACAAAGCCAAGAACTTATCCAAAACACACTAGGAAATAAAACCAATTCCCAGTATGAATCAAATCCTTAAAAATGGTGGCTAAACCATGGCTTCATATTTTTTTCCAGTCAGTATGAAATATGTATGGGAAGACCAAACAAATATAATATATATAAAAAATATATATAAAATAATTCTATCAGATTGTAAAATATGAAAACTCTTAACATGATATTCACATATACTATGACATCATCTTGGGATTAAGGGTTACAGGTCATATGAAAAGGGAACTGAGAAAAGGGGGGAGCTTTAGGTGGGGAGGAGGAAAGGATAAAAACCACTAAGAATGTTTGAAAAAGTCATAGGGAATCATAGTTTACATTTCCCTAAAACTGCCCATAACATTTATGTGTTGTGCACATGGGTTTAATGAAGTTGGATAAGTTTACAACACTTGGGGTGATAATGCTCTCCCCAGGAGATACAGACTATATCTAACAAAAATTTCAGTACCAGGCATAAGAAACCTTTCAAGACGTTGGTCAGGGGAGTCCAAGTAACTCCCCAAACAACATAGGGAGGACATTGCTGTTGCCCTCAGTTGCCTCCCAGAAGTGGAAGGTACGATCCTATTGCTGAATTTAGGACGAGCCTTCACAGTACTGGAATGTGCTACACAAGCTGCTCAGGGGAAGAGCCATCAGCAGTCCTCCCTGGCTGTGGGAATTAACAAACTACAGCATTAAATAGCAAGATATCCCCCAAATGCAACAGTGGCACTTACATGTAAGTGGGAACCAACAGCTGTTTAATCCAGTGGTTCTCAACCTTCCTAACGCTGAGACCCTTTAATACAGCTCCTGACATCGTGGTGCTGAGTATTGCTGGCCACCTTCAGAAGGACAAGGGTTGGGATTCCTAAGAATTCCCCCTGCCCACAAAACATAACCATAGTGTGTGTGTGTGTGTGTGTGCACGCACA
>LOEQ01000757.1:134223-145217 GCA_001685075.1 Bramus lutescens | reverse complement strand
CACACACACACACACACACACACACACACACTCTTTCATCGATCTCAGAGATGTCACAGTACAAAGAAGGCTCCCTAGCAAAAAGCCCTTTCCTTTACTGTGACAGTGGAGACTCATTTCATACCTGTGTTGTTAGCAGAAATGATCTGCCACCTTTCTCTACCCTGGGTATTCACTGAAAAAAGACAGACACACAAACATGTACATAAAGGTGTCTCTCAGCAAGAGTGCAACTGGCCTGACTCAGCCTCATCAGCATCAGACCCTAGTAATGAGCCTATAATAGTTAATAAATAATATGTGGCCCCTACATGCTCACCATGTGATGCTTGGTCAACAGGAGGAACTGTTCACGAGAATGCTGGGAAAGAAGCTGTTTTTGAAAAGACTGATCAGCTAACTAGAACTATAGTGGTGTGGCGAGGTTGGGATGTTGCCAGTCCAAAGGCAATTTAACTTATTCTGAGCAAGCTTTAGACCCATCAACAGTCATTCCTTGCCTGCCTCTGTGTTGGAGCTAATACCCTGTGACTAACTGATAAAAAACCTTTTGGGATCTATTAAGTTAGCAGACCACTAACTTCTACCAACACAAAGCTAAGAGTTTCATCAAAATAGCAAATAAGGCCTATAGAATTGCTTCTCCTATGTTGCTTTAACCATCCCAGCAGGAGGCTAGCTTGTGTAGGTACAGTTCAATTCTGAACATTCAAGGATATCTCAATTCCATTCCATAATAGGCCCTTTTCTTTAATACCATCGAAGTCACCTGGTGATATAGTTTGGGGATAGAATTATTTCGTGATTAATACATGAGGCCCAGGGCTTTATCCCTGTGGGGGGGGCGGGGTGTTAAAAAGTGCAATCCCCTCCCCATAAATCTGCAGAGTTTTGTGGTAGATTTCCAACAACTACTATTAAGCTGTTCAAATGTGACAAACAAAAGTTGGATCCCTTTGGGTAAAATTTAAGGTGTGAAATCATTCCAGGTTCTGAAAACAGAGCCAGAGACAGTGTTTCATCATCCTCTGGGCTGCAGAGCTCTTCTTAAAGCAACAATATTTCTTAAAAATGCTATAAAAATGGATGAGACATAACTAATATAAAAACCTATCAGAAGAACCACAAAACTTCTGTTCCCAAAACAAACTCTCTCATAGTTTTAAAGAATGAGTTTCAGTGGTGGTGCACCTACGCCTTTAATCCCAGCACTCAGGAGGCAGAGGCAGGTGGATCTCTGTGAGTTGGAGGACAGCCTATTCTACAAGAGCTAGTTCCAGGACAGGCTCCAAAGCTACAGAGAAACCCTGTCTTGAACCACCCCCCGCAAAAGAATGAATTTCAGTTGTCTCAGTACAGGGCACAGATGAATGCTATGTGATAAACAAAATAAATAAAACTAATGGCTGGGCGGTGGTGGCACAGGCCTTTAATCCCAGGATTTGGGAGGCAGAGGCAGGCGGATCTCTGTGAGTCTGCGATCAGCCTGGTATACAGAGTGAGTTCCTGGACAGCCAGGACTGTTACACAGAGAAACCCAGTCTCAAAAAACCAAAACCAACCAACCAAACAAACAAATAAACACAAAACAATAAAACAAAACTAACTACAAAAGGAAGACTAGGAATAAAGATCAGTCATTCAGGTGCCACCAGAGCACATTTATTTGAATTTAAAATATGCAAGTAGAATCTTATTCAAATGTTACTCCTCATTATATCCACCAATCCTTCCAGTAAATATTTAAAAACAGAATGTAATAAAAGCCTTTTAAAAAGCCATATGGAAACTTACTACTGTAGAAGTTCAGACAGACAGACAGATAGATAGACATAAAGGGAACTTAAATGTAGTAACCATAAACTATGGGAAGAGAATGCCCCATCTAGACACCATATACTACCAAATGGTTCCCCCAGACCCTCTATCCTTGCTAAATGTTATAGGCTATTGCCAATATTATTGGTTACCTCTACACCCTGATGGTGAGACTCTATTGCTAAGGACGCAGCATACTTATGCTACCAAACATGGAGAGATGGAGCTGGTGCCCAACTAGACTCTTCCCCCTTACTGAATAATGTTCACAGTGCTGCAAAGAATTCCGCATGTTACCAGAGGAGAAAATCAGTCATCAGTCTCACCCAGCTATGAACTCCTCCAGCGACATTAGTAATCTGCCTGCATGATATCTTGGTGTAACCAACCACTTGTTGATTAGATTTAAAGTCCACTTATGGGATGGAACCCATGCCTGACACTGCTAAAGTGGTCAAGTTTTCTTCTGCAAATGAACATAGCAAAAAATTGACTCCTGATTATGTACTGCTATACCCAGAGATGAGTGCCTTGCTCAGCCCATATCAGAGACACTTCTTGCAGTGCATGGGAGTTAACACAGAGACTCACAACTGGACAATATGTAGAGGGTGAGAGACTTTGGAAGACTCAGTCCTACATAGGATGTTTTCGCCAAACCCTTCTCTCCTCTCCAGACTCAGAAAAGGGAGTGGAAAGGTTGTAAGGACCAGAGGGGATGGACTCCTCAAAGGAATCAATGTCTTCTAGACAGAACACAATTGATGCACATATAAACTCACAAAGAATGTGGCAGTTCATACAAGGCCTACACAGGTCCAAGACATACAGGATCCAAGCACAGGAGAGTGAGGGAAGTGAACAAAGGCTCCCACCCCTAGCCGAGAAGCTATGTCCAAACGATACTTGCTAGGATAGGGAAAACAAGGTTTTTAATGGAGTAACAATGGATCACTACACTCAGGCTCAGGAGCCATTGGCTAATACAAAATAGACTCCATGTTGGTCATAGCTGTGTGTGTGCACACGTGACTGCACACATGTGCATTTTGTTTTGTTTTGACAAAGAACATGAAGTTAGGTGGGTAGGGAGAAAGGGAAGTTCAAGGAAGAATTGGTTGGAGAGGAAGAACAAAATTTATTATATGAAAAAAATTTTAAGAACTATAAATTTTTTAAAACAAAGAATTGTTATCTAATCACTTCTTTTTAAAAAGTTTCCTCCCACTGTAGCCCAGATATGCCTCACACTTTCTGTGTTGCTGAGGGTGATCCTGGACTTCTGCCTGCCTACCTCTCCTCCTCAATGCTGGCTGGGATTACAGACATCATCACCTCTGTTTCAGATAAGGATGATGATCAAACCCAGGGCTTCATGCATACTGCGCAGGCACTCTACCATCTGATCTATATCACCAGCCCCAATTGTCCTCTAGTTTGTTTGGGTTTCTGCCCCAATATTGCAGATTGAGTCTAGGGCCTTGTACATGCTAGGCCAGTGCCCTACCACTGAGCTACACACAGCCCAGGCCCCCTCAAGCCTTCTTCTGGATTTTTAACTTTGAGACATTCTTGCTAAGCTACCTGCGCTGACCCTGAACTGATCCTGTAATCCCAGTGGACACTGAACTTGTTATTTTCCTGCCTCAGATCTCCTGAGCCACCTGCCCTTAGACACAGTGTCCCCTAGCAGTCACCCAGGAACATTGTTGACTGTACAGTGATCCCAGTTGCCTCCTATGCGGCAAAGGCTGTAGAATAGGTAATATGGAGAAGGTGATCACTACCGGTCATCCCATATCACATGCAAAAGAGAAAGGAACTCTTTATCAGTTAAAAACAATGTTATAATTGCAGAATGTGCAACTGACTTTGATGGACAGGATCATTTCAGAAGAGCAAATAAGCACCTGAGCTATAGGCTCTTCCTGGTTGGTTTAATAATGCAAGTGATTAAAGATCCTAGTTCTCAGGCTGCGCAGTCAACTCAGCAGGTAAGTGCACCTGTTGATCTCACACGGTGCCCGGGTTTGATTCTCAGCACCTACATAGCAGCTCACAACCCTCTGAAAGAGCTCTAATCCCAGGACATTGGATACTCTCTTCTGACCTCCACAGGCACCAGGCATACATGATTCCACATCCACACACACAGGTAAAACATTGATACACATAAAATAATAAGATAAATCCCCCAGAATATCCTAATTATCAGGTTTTTGGTTTCATGTAACAGACACTGGAGGACAGACAACTCATAGGGAATACTTGTGTGGATATGTATCTTTATCTGGGCCAAACTATTCTTACACGCTGTATAAAGTCACCTAGAATCTACTGTTTTGTTTGGAAAGGCAGCCTTGGTGGCTTACAGAGAGCTCAGCTGCCTGGTTTTATGGCTACTCCTTTGAGGCCCATCTTTTCCAGTTCATGGAGAAGCGCTGCCTGGGAATCCCAAGACCCATCAAACAACGGCTGAGCTTCTGGAAACTGGTTATTTTCTCACAGGCAGGAGCTGCAACCTCAAGGGGGAAGACGACTTGAGAGAATGAGATACAACCAAGCTTTGGAGAGAGAACTAAGTGTGCCATTGCCACTAGTGCACAGATTACAGACAGTTCATGAATACTGTGCAGTGCACAGATTACAGATAGTTCACGAATACTGTGCAGTGCACAGATTACAGACAGTTCACGAATACTGTGCAGTGCACAGATTACAGACAGTTCACGAATACTGTGCATTGCACAGATTACAGATAGTTCACGAATACTGGGCAATGCATAGATTACAGACAGTTCACAAATACTGTGCAGTGCACAGATTACAGATAGTTCACGAATACTGTGCAATGCATAGATTACAGACAGTTCACGAATACTGTGCAGTGCACAGATTACAGATAGTTCACGAATACTGTGCAGTGCATAGATTACAGACAGTTCACGAATACCGTGCAGTGCTTCAACCTTCCGAGCGCTGGGATTACAGGTGTCAATCACCATGCCCGGTCCTGCCTTTGTTCTGTTTTGTTTGTTGCTGTCTTCCTGTGTGTGGGCACATGCATGTACATTCACAGGGGGATATGCAAGAGATTGTTGGTGACTTTGGAGGTCAGAGCTGTGGGATACCAGGTGGTTGGTTGTGGGACACCCAGTGGGAGTGGAAACCAAACTCGAGTCCTCTGTAAGAGCAGTAAACTCCCTTAACCTCTGTGTCATTTCTCCAGACCCTGCCATTGCTTTTAAAACTTTGGACTGAACAAGGTCACTAGAGCTCTGTGCAGCAGAGGCAAAACACTACCGTTCTTATCCAAATGTTTCTACGGTCCAGACGGGAGGGTGTAAACACTCTAGGACTGGATGCTGGTAAGGGGGAAAATGCCAATTAAGGAAAAGTGGGTCCATCCTTTCTCCTACAAGGTATTTAAACATCAACCCTGGAGGGAAATGAATACATGCAATCTCTATAGCCCTGGAAGCTAAAACAGGACCTTGAGGCATGTATTAATATATATCACTGCTGCTAGGGTAAGCTCATTTTGACTCAAAGACTTGTAAGCAATTTCAGAGATAATGACTCTTGCATTTCTCGAGTGTAACCTTCAATAGTAAATAAAAGTAAATTAAAACATCAGGCTAGGGTAACTATTATACGTCCATAAGCTGACGAAGAGAAAGAGAATTTCAGGGCAGTAACAATAAGAACAGTGACCATCGCAGTGTACCAGGGACCAAGTACATCCTATATATAAATTCATTTGGTCCTCAAACAATCCTATGAGAGAGATTCTATTAAGGTCACCATCCCATGTGACCTTAGAATTAAGAAAGGGACCCAGAAAGGTAGTGATGTGTCTAGGGATACTCAGAGGATGAATAAAAGTCAGGATTCAAACCAGAGCAGCCTGGCGCTGGAGTGTGCTAAGCTGTCCCTACTGCAGCTCCTGCTGGGCCCCACTGAAACACGCGGGGAGGAGCTGGTTCCAGGAGGTGGATGAAAGCATTATCACAGCACATGGAAAAACAGCATGGGCACAGTGGGCAAGCAGACAGTGAGCTAACAATTCCACCAGCCTGATTTGTTTTCAAGTTGAACAAGAGAAGCTTGTGAAACTGTTCGCTTTAAATGGAGGTATTGCCAAACACATATGAACATAATTTATACTTTTGTTGCATGTATTTGTTGCACGTGTGCACGTGCCATGTGTGCTGTGGCACACATGTGTTGGTCAGAGCACAACTTTCAGGAGTTGAGTCTCTCTTACTATGTGAGTCCCAGGGATCAAATTCAGGCCATTAGCTTTGGCAGCAGGTGCCCTCATGACCACTTTCTATAGCATTGGCATCCACCATTAAATAACCTCAGACTGCCAATTCTTAGGACAACATGCCACTGGTATTGTCGGACAACCTAGCCAAAGGTAGACTCTTAGAATGAGGTTTCCATCCGAGAAAGCCCAAGAGCTAAATAAAAAGTCAAGGTCCCTGGAGAGGATGATGGAAGCCCTAAATTTCCATGGTGCTAAGTTTCCATGGAATCTCCTCCCCATCCCTCTTCCCCAAAGCAGCTCCACTGCACCGGGACCACTTCCCCCAAGACCTCACCCAGAAGCTGGCCACTGAATGTGTGGAACTGACAGAACCACATGAGGTTAGTGCGGTAAATTGGAGCAGCAAGGAGGGGCAACAGAACGCAATACTGATGAACCGTACCTAGCTCCTTCTGAATGATGTCAGGGATTCCTGAAATAGTCTTTCTCCTTTTGACTTTCTTCGGTCGTCTTACCAGAGTGTCTGTGTAAATTAGAGACTGCCGAAGGCTGGCCTGACGATCGAAATTCTCCCCTAACGTAGAATAGTAGAACAAGCAAAGCAATGTTATTGTCAAGCAAGCTGACACCATGCACGTCCTTCCAGAAGCTTGTAAAATGATAAGAAGGTATTAATAATGAGGTTAGCCAGTCACATGATGATGGAGGCTGAAGGACAAATAAAGACAGGAAGCACATTATCATCAGAAGGCTGTTTCCAGGGTCTGCTGTGTGTCCTCCAAATGAGGGGCCTGTCCAAATGAGCTCCAAATTTGCTAACGACACACTGCCAGGATGATTGTCACTGGAGAATGAATGACCTGGCAAGTGAGCGCTTCGTAAAGAGTTTAGATCACAAGGATCACTCTCCATTAGCATGTATGTACCAGGGGCAACAAATACATTGTACTCATCTGGTCATCCCATAGAGACCAGTATCATGCTTGTGTGTTAAAGCAAGTGGAAGCTGGAGCTTATCAAATGTTGGTCAAGAAGGCTAACAATTTGGATGGGAGGTGAATGTCATGGAAACCAGACTGCCTTATAATGATAAAGCCCTTCCACCGTAGTGAGACCCAGCAACACTGCTGTTGTCAAAGCTCAACTCTCCGTTTATTGTTCATAATTTCTTAGGGTGCTAGGGGCTTAAACCCAGGGTCTGACACAGGCTGGGTAAGTGCTGCACCCCTACTTCCTATTTGCATCTTTGAAAGTTAATCCCATTTCAGACTGTGGCACCCCAGGACCGCATCCACAGAGCAGTTTGCCCGAGTCCAAGCAGATTAGCACACTGTGAGAAACCAGAAAGTAACAAGGTCTCTGCCAGCATCAGTTATAGACTCATTTGAATGATTTCCCATTTTGGTTAAAGGAGGTTTTGGGGGGATTGGGCTTTTTACACACTTATTCTCTTAAAAATGAGACTTCTAAAAATACACACATTCATAGAAATCCCATACTTCTGGCATCATCCTGTGCATGAGAAAAGTGTGAACTGGTCACTCTTGTTGAATAATATTGTCGTATCTTTAAAGTGGACATGCAGCAGACAATGAAATGTCTGCTTCATAAGAATGAAGTGTGAGCCTGCCCTCATTAAAACGAGGTAGATTTTAAACACGCACCATCCACTGAAGAAGAGAGGAATAAATGTGTGTAAGCTTGCAAATCTTTGGAACTTTGCTCTGAACAGAGAAAAGCAGGAGCAATTCAGAGCAGGGCCCGAAACGTCAGTAGGTACCATTTGGGGATAAACACAGACACAACAGCTTCACCAGCGCTGCAAAGGGGAAGTTGTTCAGTGCTTTATTAGTTTCCTGAAACCAAAGAAAAGATATTCTCTCTAGGGAGGCATCCAACATGGGCAAAATAGTCTCAGAAAGTTGTGCCTTGTCTTCAGTTTTCTGGCCTTGTGGGTGGGGTAGAACCATCACCCAATCACTAAGAAAACCGTGAAGCAATAAGGATGAAAGTCTATTTACAACATTCTCATTGCTTCACACTGTGACCTAGAAAGGGCTCTGCCACAGGCTGGGGTCAAACATTTCCTTAAGTAGAGGCTGTGTCTTGTGGACCCTGGCATCCTCGACAGTGCCGTGTCGTTAGGAGATGATTATCTGTTGAATTGAATTGTTCCCCATCACTGATACACAGCATCAGTCCAGCATCAGAGCTAAACAATTTACAAATGCTTTCAGAGCGTGTGGCCCTTTACACTAATCGTTTAGGTGAAAGACTTGATCCGTGTGGCAGACGATGAAGCACATGGTCACATGTTCTTTTTATTTAAAACATTTCCCCCTCTTAACCTTTAGAACATACCAAGTCTCTGAAAGACTGTAACTAAAGGGATTAAATTCCCTTGCAGACCAGTGGTTCATTGTGTTGAGCCACTGGCTCACTGCTCTGTATCTCTAACCCTGTTAGGCGTCATATACCTATCGGCCTTTGTTTTTCCAAAGCCGTACTGAAAAACCAAGTGAGCGCATCAATATCACCAAAATTCATAAGCATGTGGTCATTTCCTACAAGCAGTGGCATTTTTATCTAAAGAAATCTGGAATCTTAGAAATAAATAAAGTGTAGGAGGCTGAAGAACCTGTGCCAGTCCAACCACCCAGAGTGAAAGCTAAGCTTTAAACTTACTGCTTCTTTGGACCAGACTAGAGAAATGCATCCTTCAGAAACACGGGTGTCTATGTGAACACACAGACGCAGACAGCTGTTACGTTAAGACTGGCGCTCTGCGAAAATGCCAGCCACTCGATTAAAAACAGATTGCGTTTTACAGGTCTCAGGCTGTCCAGGTCATTGTTAGCATTCATTCACCTTGTGGGGTGGCATTTGAAAGCCTCCTTTTATATCTATGTACTTCCTATCTATTTAACAGCCAGAGAGGTAAGAACACTCTGAGAAACACCTGGGCGAGCCATCTGCGAGGACGCATTTCACTGCAAACACTGCTTTCTGCCTAAACCCCTCCTTACTCTAGCTTCCTCCTCCTCACTTCAGGGCAAAACCCTTCCCTTTCACTCCTTAGAGGGTTGTCACGCTTCATGACATAATATGCATAGCTTATAGTATTATTTTGATGCTTTCAATCACATAGTCATATTTCTTCTGCTTCTCATCCATCAAATGACCTGGGTTCTTGTGGAAAATATAAGCTTACGGATGCCTAATGACATAAGGAGTAAGCAGCACACTGCTCTCCAGCGTGGCTACTTAGAAAAATAATAGTTTAACGATGTGAGCTAGGTGGAAGGGAGGCATGCTCACAGACATCAGCAATGCGGTTTACCATAAAAATGGGTTAAAATGTCATCTGTTTCTTTAAGGCTTAAGTTTGTAAAAATGTAAAATATGTACATGGAATTGGAAGTAATTCATGTATTTATTAAATTTCCATGAAAATTCTACACATAATTTCTAAATATACTCTATTTAAAAAAAAACACATCTTATCTAAATGTTCTTACGCCTTGCAAGTTTACTGGTACCATGGTAACAAGCCTACCAACAGCAATAGCCTCAAAAGATAGAAAGATGCTATATGCTTTCATCCTAATAGTTAATGAAAACTTCTTCCTCTCGGTCAGCCAGTTTTAAGGACATAGAGAGAAGGCTTTGTGTAGATTTTGTGTATATGCCACTAATCACTTATTCCTATGTAATACACCAACATAGTTGATGCCACTATGAGTTCATGCGTGTGGACATATACACACACACACACACTGAGGACTAAACTCAGGGCCTAGTTCAGCTACTATGAACTCTCTACTGCTGTAGGAAGTCTTACAGCCAGTAGTTGCCCGCCCACTGGGGCGTGGCCTCTTATACTATCTATATAAGCCAATGTAGAGCATGTGTCGGTTCTCTCTCTGGTTGATGGATTCAGTTTCTGTTCTCCATTCAAGCAGAGGATTCTGATTTGTGAGCTACCCCTAAATAAATAACCATCTATTTCTCAATTCTGAGCTAGTGCGGGATTTCTTTTAAGCGTCCTTCCACACTTTACCATTTTGCATTTTGTGCTCCTTCACTCAAACTGCTTACCAGTTCTCTTGGAAGACACTGGCGGAATAAAGACGGCAAATCCGGGCTCTTTGTGAACAGTTCTTCTAAAGTTATGCTTAGCTTGGAGCTCTCTGTGTTCTATTACTTGTTGCCTTAATCATCTAAAGAGTCGATGATTCAACTCAACAATTAGTAGCCACAGTATGGCCAATGGGCCAATTCTTAAAATCATCCCCTTGGCAGAAATGAATCAAATAAAGATTTGAAGATTGAGACTCAGCTTTTAGAAACTGAGGGAATACTCTTATCATTCTACTGAGATTTTTTTAAAGATATGCTTTGGTTACTAATTTAATTGCTGCTTTTTATCTCAAACATTCCTTCTTTTCCATTTGAACAAACAAAAGTTAAGAAAATAATCAGTATAAACAGAAGGAAATATTTCCTTTTCATTTCTAGAAATATTTCTTATGATAGTATATAGTTTTTGCCGCTAAGGACCACAAAGACAGGATACTCCTACAGAACCAAAATCTTAGTTAAGAACAGTGCAGTTCAAAAGCCATCTCCCCATGAATGGATGAACCATTGAGTTCTCCCTTATTTAACAAACAACAGGTGTTTTTTTTTATATACACACAAATATACAGTTCTAGTGTTTTCTTCATCACACAAAGAGTTGGAGGCCACCCCACAGCTCTTTACTTGGGTGCACAATGAAAATGCTGACAGCATATAGCAAACAAAGCCAAAGACAGTCTCCCAAGGACACCCTGACTCTGTCCACCCTGCAAACATACCAGTTATGTTAATAGGAACCACATCAGCCTGGACTGTCTGGGCT
>LOEQ01000757.1:93220-106702 GCA_001685075.1 Bramus lutescens | reverse complement strand
TTAAGACAGAGGCTTCTTTTCAGGTGGAAGAACAGCAACCTTTATTTTGACCAGCAACCTTTAATACCTCTATTCCTTCTGTGGAGACCCACCAGCCAGAAAGAACACAAACATCCTTGTCAATTACAGACCACAAGGAAGGTCCGCTGTCAGTTAGGGGGAATGAGGGCAGCTGGATCCCAACAGGAGCACCCAGTAGATGAGGCCTTTCGAAGCTCAGAATAAGAGAAAAGAATGAGTAGGCGGGGTGAGATGGCGACATCCAATGCCTAGTCAGGATGTCTACCCAAAGAAATGGAGCCTCAGTATATTCCAGGAGAACTGTTGAGTTTGGAAATGAAATGTCCCCAGGGACTCGTGTGTTGAAGGACTGATCCCTAGATAAGGTTCGAAAGTGGGGCTTTAAAAAAATGGCAGGCTCGTGGGGGCTCTTAATAGGTTAATAATCCATTGATGGGTTCATAGCTGAGTGGACAGTTTAGGAGACAGAAATTATGAAAGATGGGGCCTGACGGAAGGAGGCAGGTCACTAGAGACCCCCCTTTGAAGAGCACAGCTTGTTTCCCAATCTTGTTCTTTCTCCCTGCTTTTCCAAACTGTGTGGTGAACAGCCTGCCCTGTCATCAAAATTCTCAGCCTTACTACTTGCCTAGAAAAAATAAATAAATTCAATTATCCAGCCAAGAACTGAACCCTCTGAAATGCTGGGCTAAAATACCCCCAACCCCATCCCCATGAAGTCTTCTACTTAGGGTATTTTCTCAATGAGGAAAACCCAACACACTAACCACCCAGATGCTAAAATTAAAAAGCTAAGTGCATCGTGGGTAATTCCCAGAAACTATCTGGCCTGCCAGAACAGATAGATGTCCCAGGAAAACCAAATTTCCAGAGAAAGCACTGGAGTCAGTTTGGGGGAAGAATAGAATAGGAGCAGAGAAGATGACAGAATGACACCATTCAAATAGATGGGTTTTCCTGCTAAGGGAGACAAGCCAAAACATCATTTTACCCAGTTCCAAGTGACTTCTCATTTCAATTTATACAGCTCATTCAGCAAAATGCAGACTAAGACAGGGAAGGAAGGTGGAGGTCGCAGAGAGAGAACACACTGCTTGTTGGTCATCAGCTCAACCGTCAAATGGAAGTAAGTCTGCTGACTAATGTGTTTGCACACACTGTTTATTTTGTGTGCTGGGACCAATATCACCCTCATTGACATTAAACACCATGGGCAATTTCAGGCATACAAATAATTGTATATACATATATACTTGAGTATGCACATGCATATATATCCGTATGTAATCTTAAATACAGATTCCATATATGAGAAAAATATGTGACAATAAAGGAGCTTTTAAAAGCCATTTTGATTAATATTTCTTTATAATTAATGAGGTGGGTGAGGGGTCTTATAAGTAAATACCAGTACCTAACCCATTAATCCTCAGCTTTTTTTTTAAACACACACCATCAAAGGCATTACTATTAAAATGTCATTTGCTGTCACAGAAATCCAACTTCTACAACCTCTTCTCTCCACATTGCCAAATTAATTTAAGTAGGCTTACAGAGCAAAATCTGACTGGAATGAGGGCGGAAGGGCTTCTGGCTGGCGCCCGTGACGAACATGGAGTGTGTGAAAGGCTGGCGTCCTAGCCAAGCACAACCAGAGAAGTCGCAGTGCAGACCATCTCCCTTCATGTTAGAATCGCGACAGCCATCTAGGCAGCTGAGGAGCACCAGCAGGTCACTCACAGGCAGTCCGCAGAGATTCTCGGCCAACAGCAGAGCCTTGGCTGGCCGGGGAGCCATGGTGGCTCTTATCTAGGGACCTTCAGAGTAGCATTTTTCTACCACAGGGACTGAGCACAGAGGCCACTCGAGTTACTTTATCAGCAGTGAAAATAGAATTGCTGAGACAGCGGACTGGCTGTGGACACACACACACACACACACACACACAAAAAAAAAGCCTTTGTTCAAACAATCCATGGCGCTTTGTTAAGGCTCGGATCATCTGAAGGTCTGTACTCCTGGTCTGTCTTTTGTGTGTTAGTAACTCCCATTAAAATGGGAGAAGGGCGTCCTCTTTATCTGTCTGAAAGAGCTCTGCAAAGCAAGGATGCTTCACTTTCCCAGCCCCCGACGTCCCTCTCACAGGTTACAGCAAGGAAAGCAGCCATTGGCACCATTGTGTATGAAGTAGTTGCTGGAAGACATCAAGTCCAACAGAACACATTAACCAGACTGCTTTCTTCATAATTAACACTCTCTTAATCTCATATTTCTGTCTTTGTTCCTCTATATTTCTTAAAAAGGGATTTAAGCCCCTGTTTCGAGCATTTTCCCCTAACGATGAACACTCCAAGCCAATTGAATGCCGGACACATTAAAAAAGGAGGAATGGCTTCAGTTGTGTGACCCTTTGAAAAGTCAGCCTAACTAAACTGACAAGCACTGGGCACAAGATTAGCAGCTGAAGTCATCTTTCTCACCAAAGGGCTAACAATGCAGCAGAGCCACGTTTCCAGCAAGTCTCCAGCACCTCTCTTAGGGAACCACGTGATTTCTGGCTCCAACTCAACCCATGCTTCTTCAATTCCTTAAGACGACAGGGTCACACCTCTGGTGCTACACACTGCTCTCTGATTCACTGCCTCTTAACTGCTCTTTCAAAGGTCACCAGTGACTTCCTAGTGACCAATTCAATGGGCAGTCTATAAGCACCAGGGTGACTACCCTGTCCTGGTGACTTTCTCCTTCCCCAATTACTCGCTTACACCTTCTGATGCTGCAGACCTCTGTAGATATAATACAATTAGGCTTCCGGGGTAAATTGACCCCCACAGCCAGCCCTTCATTCTCTCTCTTGTTCCTACCACAGTCTCACAATTGTTCATTAGCTTTGATGCAGCTGTCTGAAGTTGTAGGGGACTGGGACTTATACAAATGAAGGAGCATTTCTAGTCCCGTGTGCTAGACTGTGGGCTGGGGATACACGGGACAAAGTCTAGCTACTAAAAGCTCTTGCTTTAGAGGGTGAATAAATGTGGAAACATAATTACACTGCTGGTTTAAGGCTATTTGAGTAGAGCGCTGTTAAGTTTCTGCGGGAACAGGAGGAAGAGTTGAAAAGGGTTGCTGGGAAGTCCAGAAGAGCTCTGTGGAGATTCAGACGCCCACAGGACTATCAAAGAGAGGGAGGCAGCCAGGTATGAGAAGCCATGGTTCAGGTTCAGAAGGGCAAAGAGTGGATGGGAACACACGGTGGGGGGTGGGAAGAGCAAGAGAGCATTCTAGGTAAAGAACTTTGTCAAACTTCCTTGTAAAATTATAAAGACCTTACAAGGAAGGTCAGAGGTGTGTGAAAGAGACAAGGTGATTTGGTAGAGGACACGGGTTACTTCACACAGGCCGTGGTCTTAAGGGCCTGAACGGAAGCTAGAAAAGAATTTCGAATTAAGCAGAGGAATGATTGAGTTTATGTTTTAAAGCCTACACCCAAGGGTAGGGCGAGGCTCAATCAACCTTGTACCAGTTACTCATACAGTCTTATCTCTCTGGCTGGCTTGAAGCGGCTGGAAGAAAACAAGAGTTACTCATCTCTGGCTCCAGTACAACATCCAGCCCGGTGACTCACTTGCGAGACTTGCCTAGAAAAAGAAAAAAATCTATAGCAACAGAAACTTGATTTTAAACACCCTGATTTGTCAGGGTTTAGGCTCAGCAGTCAGTATGTCTCTTTGCCAATAATTTGCACGTATGTCATCTTCCAGAGCCGAGGCCGATCAGAATTTTGGAGCTTAGGAAGAAACAGAGTTAAAAACATAAGCTGTTTTCCAGAAGCCAGGAACAAAATTAAAATAAGATTCTTAAGATGTGTACTAACAACTCTGAGATCAGAATTCTGTCCCCCGCCCCCATCTCAGTTTCTGGAACACTTACTGACCACGGAGCAAGACTCTAACCCAGTGCTGCTGTGGTTGAGAGAAATAAGACAGCTAGAACTCACGCCGCTGTTCTGTGCCTTTTTCTGACTAACATTCTGTGGTCACCTCTTGTCAGAGGCCATCGTTAGCCTCTGCCCCAACTGTATACCTATTTTTGCTTAAATTAGAATATGGGAGCCAGGCACGGTACTGTATGCTTGAAATCCCAGCACTCTGGAGGCTGAGACAGGAGGTTCACTATGACTTTGAGACTAGTCTAGACTACATAGTGAGTTCAGGGCCAGGCTAGGCTGTATAAACCCTATCTCAAAATAACAATTAGAAAGTGATTTTTGAATAATATGTAAATAAACATAATTTAATATTACTTGCACATAAGAATTTGACATACTTTTTTTTAGCTAGCAATACCCTGCTTTCTTGGAAATATCAATATTCTGCAGAAAGCCAGAAGCTAGCCAGAATACCAGCTACAAGTGGTAAGTCATTTACCTATTATTTCCAAACTTTTATCATTTTCCCTTAGAACGTATACTTCATATATGTTAAGTCCTATTGAGGTATTAGAGCCTGATATAACCCTAAAAACAAGGGCCAAATGGCATTAAGATCACATAGTGCTTCTTTGTTTCTCTTGCACTAATTTGAATGTTAATGACATGGGGTGAGTGAAGAGAAGATTCTAGCAACAATGGTGAGGCTACCTTGGGCCACAATGAGCTCATCGAAATTGCCTCAAGGAACTGCCTTAAGAAACCAAATCCGCCTTGGACCATTAAACTCCCAGGGTGAACTTGCAGGAAATTGGCAGCTGGCTAAAGACACCAAAAGAACAAGTTTCCTCAGGATGCCCAAGCAGTCTGAGATCACAATAGGCCTGCAGAATGGATATCCCTTCTCAGGGTTTTGGTTTGTCGGTCTACTGAATGTGAGGGACGCTGACCAGAGGGCTGACAGGTTCCTCCCAGCTCTCTAGGTGTCTTCCAGAGGCTGCTGGGGAATGGGGACAAATACATCATACTTGTGTGGATGACAAAGAACCACAGCATCATGTCTATGGCTTTCCCTGTCATCTTACGTCACTCTTTGTTCTACTCTCTCCTTCCCCTCCCATAATGCATGCTGAGAGTAGAGAATTCATGGGAAGTCCTAACTAAAACCTGATGACTATTTCAGAAAGAGGCCTGTGTTCTGCTAAGTGTTATCTGTGTGCCACCAAACTAAATAAAATACTTTGAGATTCTTTACATGCTGAAGTTCATCTTATTCTCACGAAAATATACTAAAAAGAAATTTATAGATGAAATGGAAAAAGGAAACTTAACCAACTAAGAGGCAAACTCAAATCTTGTATGCCTGGCATATACATGTCAGGATTGGGTTACACATGTGACCTATGCACTTTCCATTTGAATCAGACTTCTCTTAGATAGCGAGAATAGGTGCTTCTACATTTTAGCTGGCATTCTATGTTTTCTTAACTTAGGAATGGTTATAATAGATGCTTGCTTTAAAATTATTTGTTAAACTGTACATGTCTTGTGTATTTTATGCTATATTATATTTTAAAAATTATTTTATCATTTTTAAAATTACGAGTATGTAAGGGGATGTATAAGCGTACAGTGCTGGTGGAGGCCAGAAGAAGGTGATGGATCTCTTGAAGTTGGAATTGCAGTCAGTTGTGAGGTACCTCATGTGGGTGACGGAAACTAAACTCAGATCCTCTTAGAAGAGCTGTATATGTTCTTAACTGCTGAACCATCTCGTCAGCACCTCAAGTCCTAATTTTTTAAAATGAGAAAGAAAAATAAAAGATGAAGAACTAATGTAGTTAGCACAAGTAAGTAGGCACTCCCCTGGAGCCTGTCTGCAGTGCTAGGCAGGTGTGTTATTCTAAAAGGGAAAGTGTTCAATCAAGGCCTACAAAGCTACGCCTACAAAGTCACTCCTACAAAGATGCCCATCTCAGGATCCCCAGGACAAGAACCTACTGTCCAAGGCACAAAGCGTATCTGTGAGGTCTCAGAGACCCACCTGCCCAGAGAAGATGATACAAAAGTTGATCTTCCTCATTAGATCCAGGGAAAATACTGGATGTGGAAACCTGGCGGGCCCTACAAGAAACCTGGTCCGTAATTTGGAGAAAGCTATCCCCCGTTGAACATTAGACAGGGTGACATGTGAAAACACACACTTATCTCTAGTCATCTGAGGAAAGCGGTTGCTTTCTCACATTGTGAATCTTCAGCCCTGTCCTTTCAGGTGTGATGAACATGACTTTGACCTGACAGGAACACAGGACAAACTGAACACTCCCCCCCACACTGGGGTTGTACTTCTGGTAGAAGTACATGTCTGTACCTGTAGCCACAGAGCAAGCTGACCTGCTAAAATGAATTTCTCAGCAAGGAACTGTGACTACAGGAACATTCCTGATGCCAACAGCAGATGCTCTGTGAACTAATTCAGGCAACAGTATACACAGCCACAGTGACTAAATTATCTGTTAAACATACTGTGAGAAACCGTATTTATCTTTCCCAAGTTGAGCTTTTTGGAGACTTAAACAGGATGCCTTTATTTCAGTCGTTAATATGCTCATTATCATCAAATGAAGTCTTCAAACTGTAGAGAAACAAACAAGGACCCCCTCTCTCTTGGAGTTTCCGATTCCCCCTTCCCACTCAACTAGAACTCCTTCTAGAAAGCTAAAGACAGTGCAGATAAAATGTGGTTATAAAGAAGGTATCTTTCATCAAAGCTGTCTCCAATAATGTCATAAAGGTTCAAGTAGCTATGGAGATAAAAGGGTTGAATCTTCTGGAAATTAAGTGCAATGCTAAGAGAATTATTCATTGATAATTGAGCCATCTCCAAACGAGGAACTGGAATGATGGCTCCAGAGATCTGTTCCAGCTACCCACATACGGACTTACAACAATCTGCAACTCCAGCTCCAGGGAATCTAACACCCTCTCTTGGCCTCCATAGGCACCAGGCACATGTTTGGTAACATGCAGATAAAGCATTCATACATATAAAAATAAGCACATCAAAAAAGAAAAAAAAAAAAGGAATCCAAGAAAGAAACCAACCAAACAGCAAAATACTTATTTTTGAATCTAGGTAACATGTTTTAGTTAGGTTTCCTATTGCTATGAAGAGACACCATGATCACGGCAACTCTTACAAAGAAAACATTTAATCATGGTGACTTGTTTACAGATCAGAGATTCAGTCCATTATCATGATGGAGAACATGGCAGCATGCAGGCAGACATGGTGCTGGAGTATGATATCCCTATATCTTTCAGGCAACAGGAAGTTGACTGATGGTCACACTGAATGAAGCTTGAGACCTCAAAGCCTGCCCCCATAGTGATGCACTTTCTCCAACACTTACTCCAACAAAGCCACACCCACTAATAGTGGTACCCACTTTAGGGACACTATTTTAAACCATCACACATGTATCTTCAAGGGTAGTAAGTCAAGACAATTCACTAGAAACACATCAACAAAACCAACATTTGATCTACAAATGTGGCCACTGTTTTATCAAGCAGAGCAAGATGCTATCTAAATAAATAAGTGAGCAGACAAGCAAACAAATGAGTAAGTACAAGACGGATGCTCAAATATCAACTAATGATGTCTATTACCTGCCCTCGGGCATCAACTTAAGCCTAACCCTTTCATAGCACACTTTTCAATAAACATGTGCCTTCCACAGTGACTAGATTGACCACTCAACACTCCATGTTGCCTGAAGAGTAACCGCTTACCAGGCATGTATTACCCCATTAGAATGATTTCCATTTGTAGTCCTTACAACTAGGCAAGTCTAGCTTCCTCTCCTTTGAAGAGTTAAGGAATAATTCATAAGAGTACTTGAGTCATAACGAGACAGCACTTGTCTATTTAGCGAAAAGAAATGCTGGAACTTCTTTAAGATTAAAGACAAGATCACTGTGAGATTAGGAGGCAGAATAAAATAGACTGTACACTATTGATAATTACTTTTCTAAATTTCTGAGCAAAAGAACGTTCATGGAGAATTAACTTCAATTGACAACTCATTCAACATCAAGTCTTAATGGTATGCATATGTGGAAATACTTGGGGACATTATTAGGGTTCCCTCCAACACCCTGAATCTTCACTTGTGTGGAGGCAATGGATGCACATTTGTATTCTCTCTGTTTGCTGAGAGGATGCGGGGGAAGTGGGACACAAAGTTCTGTGTGGATCAAAAATGATCAGAAGTACATACTGAACAGAAGAGAACCCAGAAGTTCTTTCTCATTCACCCTACCCATCAGCAGTTCACAAAGCCGTATTTTAAACCTCAAAAAGGAGTTTAAAAATCCAGGCTTTAAAAGGTGTAGTCCAAGAAATTTTCCAAAGTTATTAATTTTATGACAAGAATATCTCTTTGATGAAACTCTTGAGGGCATTAAAGCAATTACAAAAACTATCTTGAAAGGATCTCTTCAAAATAAAATTCCAGTTCTGGGGAAACTGGTGGTGGTGGTGGCCTCTCCTGTGGGGAACTGAAGAATCCATAGACAGATGCTCAGACTCCTAAGGGAAGGACGGTCCTGATGTGGGACTTGAAGATACATGAACTGGAGAATGAGGCACAGTTTCCTGGAGAGTGATCAAGAGCCAGGTGGGCCTGAATCTTCAGGCTCACGCATACCTTCCCAGGGGAGCTTTCTACAAGCCAGCGCATGCAATTGCTCAACTGCTCAGGAGCTGGGCAGAGAGATATGAAAGAGGGTACAAGAGAGGCACTGCCTAAGGATCTGTCCTGGGAACCATGCCACCTTCTCAGTAACTGCCTGGGGGAGGGAAGAGAGCTATGAAAGTAGAGATGTCACCTTCTAAAACTAACTAAAGAGGAACCACTGGGCGCTTCATGGTCCTCGACTATGGTTAGATGTACGTTCGCTTAGCAATCAGTGTCACCGAAGGCGATGAAGCTCAAAGTACAACTCCAAGGTCGTGCAAATGAACAAAACGAATGCTGTTCTTCTTGTTTAAGCTCGTAGTCATTAAACATAAGTTACTCTGACTCAATGAAAAAGAGAACTCCACAAATGCTCTAATTTTTAGAGTCTAAACCAAGATACTCTGAAACAAACGAGATAAGGTATGCACCATAAAAATTAAAGGGGGAAGAGGGGAGCAAGATGCTTCAGCAGGGAAAGGTGCTTGTCACTAAACCTAAGGACCTGGGTTTGATTTCTAGGAATCATATGGTGGAAGGGAAGAACTGGCTCCCACAAATTATCATGTTGTCCTCTGACATACATACACTTGCAGTGATAGGTAGATAGATAGACAGATACACAGATAGATGATAGATGCAAAAATAATTAAAGCAAGATAAAACAGCAATAATTTAACAGCAAATCTACTGATTGTTATCTGATTGTCTCCAAGCAGAAGTTATCTGGGTTTTTGTTTGTTTGTTTTCATTCCCAAAGAGCAGCTTTTGGCACATCTCCTAGATACTTTGCATGGTGTGATTTGTACTACAAACTACAAATTCAGGTCCATGTTTAAGTCCTGGTTGTTGGAGCTAACTTAGAAGTGCCAGGTGAGTTTACCTTAGTGAATTATTCCTTCATCTAGGTGCAGTGAGAGCGACTGTAGAATAACTCTGAAGATTATTAAATGTGATGAGATATTCAGGGAGCTTAGCTTAGTTCCTAGCACTGTAATAAACTGCTTAATAGGCATGCACTCGAATCGCTGTGCTGATACATTAAATAATAAATCATTTACTCAATGACTGGTACATCAGTAAAAATTCTCATAAAGCCAGAGGTTCACAGAGCTTTCTCCTTGAGTCAGTGACAGAACTAACTGTTCAAGACTCAAGCCTTCCACAGTGGATATTAGAAACAGTTTCATTAAATTTCAAGTATTTGTGGTTACAAATACTTCTTTGGTTTATTTATGTCCCAAATGTTGCATGGCAAGAGATCCAATTGGAACAGTCCACCAAAGGGTAAGAACTTTGGTGTGCTGTCTTATTAGCAAGTCTCTACTTTCCCAGTGGACTCTTTACCTTGGAAGAATCCCCTGGCCTCCTATCACCTTGGCAAAGATCCTTTCGCTACGCCCATTTGCTGTTTTCAACATCAACAATTAGTTAAAGTGAGAGTCGTGTACTAACTGTAGGAATTCACACCTCTTATACTTCCTAGTGGACACTGCCCACAGAATCTACGGTTAGAGAGCCCTGCTGCACACTACCCAAGTTCTGGTACCTCGACTCTTTAGCATCGTGTCAAAGTCTACATATAACCCCCCACCCCACTTTCTAACCATGCGAAAGAACCAGCTTTAGCAAAGTTGCTTTCCATACATAACGCAGCTTTAAGGGCAGTGGCAAGCCCTAGCCCCCACATTTATTTTCGTTGGATTAAATTAATGCTGGTGGTTTGGACATTCGGAGGGGTTTCTAAGCAGCATTAGGTTCTTTGAAGGCAAATGTACAAGTCAGTAAAAAGGGTCTTCCAAGGACCAGACGCTTTCAGCCATATGTAAGGATGTGTTTATGGAGACATTGAATGTCTCCACCTCTTCTTTTACAGACCGTGATTAAAGTGATGCTGTCAGTTCTTAACAATTAGCAATTAAGCCACACAAGCCCAGAGAGATGGCCGCCTTACCCCTCAGCACTGATTTGAGGTTGAGCTTAGCTTGGCGGTGCAGGTCCTCAACACAGGGGGGTCTCGTAGTAGGAAGGAAAACATTCTCCTGCTGATGCCATGGTGCCGTGTAGTGGACGGTCCATCGGCTCTCTTCATCTAGGTTGGAAACCGCTACAGAGACAAAGAAGAGATTCACATGTCAGTTGTTGACCTTGAATCTGTTACCTTAAGATAAGGTCTCAGTCACCAGGCATGACAGCTCATGCCTTTAGTCCCAACCATTAGGAGGCTGAGGCAGGAGGACCGCCAGAGGTTCAACACTAGCCTGAGTTACATGGTAGGTTCCAGGCCAGCCTGAAGACATTGAGTGAGACCTTGTTTCGAAAACAACCAGAGAAAGATAAGACTGTGGTATTTAACACACTCACAGGTAAGGACCCTCCAGGAACAAGGGAACTAGCTCTAGGGAAATTTCATCTCTGGCTCCAGGGGTTTTGTTAATCCACTGGGCTATGTCTATAAAGAAAAAGCACCAACCACCGATCTACCACACAGTATGCTCATAGAAGTGTCTGCTCACCTCCCTGCTTCCCAGACCCATAGCTCCTCCTCCCGCTCCCAGGTTAGAAGAATGATAGACAAATTGACCATTCCTCCTGATCCACACACAGCAAACCAAGTTTTCCAATGGTACAATGTGGCTGCATCATTAAACAAATCAGAAACCAATTCCCCACCATGAGTTTGGGACCAAATATCTATCTTCTACTGCCTAACTTAAAAACACCATTGTTGCAAGCACAAATAAAAAAAAAATAGGACTTAGTGTATTCAGTTTGAACAGCATCTGCACTATAAAATTCTCTCATTTATGCTTTCATGGGCTACTTCCATTGTAATTTTTTAAATGTCTAATGCAATTGACTTTATCCAACACAAAGCAAGTTAATTAAATTTTTCCAACACAAAAGAGTCCAAAGTCTTGGTGGGCGGGGAAAAACAGGCACACTAAGCCTAAGAGGAATCTCTAAGATAATTTGCTTACACTCCTACTAGGGCTTGAGATCTCTTTTTGTTTCATGTTTCCCAACAACACAAACTATGCTGGTGTATGCATAGAACGTAGTCATCAACAACACTTTAATACTTTCTATATGTCTGCCACATACTTATGCATAGAAAGGACTAGACAGACCCAGGTAAAAGGAAGCCCTTGGACAGGGCATTTACCCAGGATGGTAAATGTAACTCATGTAGAGCCAGCAGACGTAGGGGCGGTGAGTCAGACGTAAATCTACCCTGACCGTGCCCTACAGAGAACAGTTGCCTGAGACAACAGAATGTATGCCTGGGAACTAGATCATAAAACATAATCTCAAAGGAACATGAAAAAACAAAATGAACTAATGACTCTGTTTGAACATATTTAAAATTAGCTCAACATACCCCTATACACAGTAACCAGGTCTACAGTAGAACCCAAATGGACTAAGGTTGCTCATGAAATAACCCGTGTAAAGCAAGACTGGAGAAGAAACAATGAATTCTAAACAAGCAAGCCCCCAGAACTCTTCCCATGGAAGAATTGGCTCCCACACACCTGTAACCCGCGCTTCCAGTAATTTTCCTGTAGCAACCACATTTTAAAAGTCTATGGATCTGAAGATTTAAGGAGCTGCTTTCTCCATAAATTGCTAAAGGGTAATACACATTGAGAACCAGGCATAAAGTTAAAAACAGAAATGAGGTTTTCTGCTTATAATGTTCGACAAAGGCGGTATATAAATTAGGCCCCTATTGTTTTACATATTGGACAAGAGTTCTGCATGGTTTATAACACCATCAGCCTTGATATATAAAATGTGAAAGCGTGGTCTTCACTCTGCTGTATGGTTCAGAGAGTAACACAGCTCCAAGCAGCCAGAAGTCCCTCAAAGTACACACAGAATTGATTACAATGGTTTTTGCTAATGCCTATTTATTTTTAAATTTTAATTGCCTTAGCTGGAAAATGGAAACTTCCCCCTCTTTGCTCATTACAAATCAAATCCAAGTGCTGGCATCTGAGCCCCTGTAATTGTACCATCTGCCCCAGGGCACAGACACGAACTGGTTCCTCTGAAAGAGCACTTGTCTCTTCCCCTCTACCTGCCTCCTGCCAGGGCAGATCCCTATCATTCCCTCCACAGACAGGCTTCAAGCTAGAGAGATGCGGGAAAATGGGCCGAGAGTGCTGTCCTTTGTTGTGTTCTTCAAGGTCTGTGAGCAGAGACATCCCACCCCCCACTCCCTGAACATTTATTTATCCAGGTCGTGTCACTGATCAAAAGGCAACACAAAGCCACACTGAAATAATAGAAAAAAAAACATGTCACAGTAAAATTAAATTTTCACGGGAATGAAGAGGTGTGGAGATTAAGGAAATTTAAACTGACAGGAAGTACACAAAGAAACCACAACACAAGAGCTCACTGCTTTAGGACAGTCACTGATCTGTCTAGACAGTATGTCCTCGAGCTCAAAAATCCATAACCGAGAGTACCAGGGGGCTTTAGAGGATCATCCCCACCAGAACAACGTGACGCATTATACATGGACTCCTTACCTCAGCCACTCAGCCAGCTGAATGCCCAGAAATCACACATTGTCTATCAAGGCAGAGTCAACACAAAGACCTTCTCTTCCTTAAAGGTCTTCTTGTGAGAAGTATAAAAGAAACAAAGTAACTTAAATCCCAAACATAAATAAATAAGACAGAATAAGTCCACATCATACTGTCCAAGGCGCTGCAGCGACTGGCATACAGTGGAGGTCAACTCATCTTCTTTCACTGTGATTTCAGCACTCAGAAGGGC
>LOEQ01000757.1:61299-76593 GCA_001685075.1 Bramus lutescens | reverse complement strand
TTATTAGAAATAGGTTAATCAAGATGTGAGAGTTAGCCAAGAAGAGGCTAGATAGATATAATGGGCCAGGCAGTGCTTAAATGAATACAATTTGTGTGTTATTATTTCGGGTGTAAAGCTAGCCGTGCAGGAGCTGGGTGGAACGAAAAACAGGCCCACTCCCCATTTCACTACACTCAGGTCTAGAACTATGACACCATAGTTAACACATGTAGATATATAAATAACATTATTTCATTAAATTAATAAATTCCTACAAGTAAAGAACCAAGAAGTAGGAGATGCAATTGGATGGTTAAGAGCACTTCCTGCTCTTGCAGAAGACCTGGGTTTGATTCTCAGCATCATGTCGTTGCTCACAATCTCCTATGACTCCAGTTCTAGAAGATCTGACATACTCTTCTAGCATCCACAGGAACTTCACACACGTGGTGCACGCATATGCATGTAGGTAAGACATTCTTACATATAAAATAAAAATAAATAAATCTTTATAAAGAAAAGAAACAACTCAAACATAACAGCCCTAGGGGATTCACTCTGATGGCATTACAAAAAAAAATAACATTAAAGTACCTGTGGGCTCTCAAATCAATACAAAGCTTTTAACCAGAGGAAAAGTCAGGACGAGGAAATCATTCAATTCATGCGCAGCCCTGCAATTCATTAAGGATTCAACACGCCAAGCACTGCCCCAGGCTCTGCAGATTCCTAGGTGAGGACGATCTCTCAGGAAGCCTTTCCTCGCCTCCCATCTCTGGGCCTGCTTCTGGAGTGAAGCATCCACTCCTCCATCACATAGCTATGCAATTATGATGCTCCTCGGGCAAAAGACTAGGGCTGTGCTCATGGAACGCAGGAACTACACTCATACTGGCTTTGCAAATTCTAGCTAGCATGTCCATCAGATGATACAAGGAATGAGCAACCAATGAAGAATCCCATCGGCTGGAAGAAGACAGATAAAATAAAATAGCATCTAGGCATAAATTGGAGAGTTCATAGCTGGATTAGGAGCCATGCAGAAGTAACATCAAGGGAAATTTGAGGTAACTGGTGATCCATGTGCTAGAGACCCTGATGAGGAAGAGTCTGCTGGAGGGAGCATGTTATACATGCTACACAGGAAGGAGAGAAGCACAAACATGAAAAAGACAGCAAGTGACTGGTGAGCTGGGAACATGGAGTCATAGGTATCCAACTGTGCACACACTACCTCTCATAGTCCCAGATAAGTTGCCTTGTGGAGAATATTGCATTTTCTGGACTTTATTGCAAGAAGCTGCCGGTGCTTAGTCTAGTATTTGCAAAGTAGATGTCCAAGATGAACTCCATCATTTCTAGTGATAACTTTGACTGTTGAAGTCACTGAAGTCTCTGGACCTAACCTCTATGGAGGCAGAAGGCGGGCATGTGCCACTGAAGCAGTGTGGTCTTGGGTTCAAAAACTGGACACCAGATTTGGCAGCAGTAAGGGCCAGCTCCCAGGGCCAGCCTGTTCTGAAAGAGTGGTTCCTGAAAGTTAGGCGTGGGTCTGACTCCAGCCTCTTCTGTACACCCTCTAAGTACCATATACCCTTTTACTCACATTGCTGTCTGCATCCGACTGTCCTCAGACCACGCGGTGGCCAGAAGGATGACAATATGGGGTTCGCAGGGATGTCTTGAGAGAGATCTCCCTAGAGTGGAATCGTGAACAGTGGTGAGCAGCTCTGCCAGCTGGGCTTCACTCAGCCGGAAATAGTTGAACATCAAGGGTTTTGTGACAGATAGAGATCTACGTATTGAAAAAGAAATTCAGAGGGCTGGGAATATAACTTCAGTGGCAGTATGCTTGATTAGCATGCATGGATCACCGGGCTAGAAGTCAAAAGTCACTGTATGCTGGTGGTCCCAGCACTTGGGAGGTAAAGGTAGGAGGAACAGAAGTTCAAGGTCATCCTTGGTTACACAATGACTTTAAGGTCAGCCTGGGCTGTATGATACCCTGTCTTAAAAGGAAGTAGGAGAGACTGCCAGGAAGGTCTCACAACCCGAGTTCAGCCCCCAGAAACCATGGCAAGTTGGAAAGAGAGAACCAACCAACTCCACAGAGCTGTCCCCTCTGGCCTCCTGCATCCCCACCCATACACATACACACTTAAAAAGAGAAAGACTTCAGAGACAGTGAAGTGGGAAAACAACAGAACAAAAATGTGCATCCACAGTGAACTAATGCTGATGAGAAAGCAACAGAGCAAGGTGGGCCCCACACTAATGAGCCCCCTTTCAGGTGGGGATTGCAGAAACTGCAATTGTGACCAAAGTGGCTGCCATAAGAGGTTTATCGGATCTTTACTAAAATGCTGATTGCTGGCCAACCTTAATCACATACAACTCTCGGGTACGTCAAAATGCTTTGATAACGAACACATACCCAAATCAAAGCAGTATCTGTATTCTGGAAAGAAATATCAGATCACTGACCCAAAACAGACAGCACTGTTTAAAGGCAGATATGAAGGCAATGCTGGAGGACAATGAGACAAACAACTGAATCCACTCTAGTAATACTGAGAATAAAACACTAAGAATAAAAATGACATGCAAGCAAACATGCACCACAACTCATAAAGGATTTTAATCGCCTTGCCAAATCTCTAGGCAGGACAGAGAATAAATTTACCAGATACCCAAGCCAGGGTTGCTACAGCAAAATGCAGCTGCTGCCACCTTCTGGTCAGCACTGATGGCATGCAAGTCTGAATACTGCTCCTAGACTGGCAGGAGACCAGGGCTGTGCTACTTGCAAACCTTCATGGGGTTGTAAGGACGCCTGGAAGCCAGGCCAGCCATGTAGGATGCAAAATGAGCTAGGCTGTGAAGGCCACCACTGCAGGCCAAGAGCTGCATTAGGAGCAACTCCTGACATGCTCCAAAATCAACTGGGACATGTAGGTGCCCCACCTATCAAGTCTGATCTAAATCTAGTAGTAGTTATCTACACTGAACCTCTCGGATCAGAAGCTAGGCAAGTTAGAGCAACTTTTTTGCTCAAATTACATTAATAGCCCAACAAGAATTCACACAACTGTGTTCAGCAACCCCAAATTCGAAGTGTGTCCACTCAACCTAGGTTTCCTTCTATGAATGGCATTTATAGAGAACTGGAAAGCAAAACACAGAATCAGTTTTTAATACATGCTCCAAACTTACAAAATTTTAAGAAGGCCACAGAAGAAAGGATATAAATTTCATAGAAATGACTTTCTGAACAGGAAATCTCCCAATGGAATGCTGTACCCCACAAAGGAAACTTGTGATTCTAGCAGCCACCCTATAAAACTAAAGCCAAAGACAACTGGGAATGATAGGATAAAGGGTAGAATCTACTTTTAGGCTAAAAAGCAACTATTGATCTCAAATATTTCACATTGGTAAAGATTTTTGTATGCAGATACAAATTTAAGATTATTTTTGTCATCTGTATGTATGTTTCTACTCTTGTTTACAATATTGTACCTATGCAGCTTGTTTTAAAATGTAAAGTATAATTAAGAAGTACAGGTTAGTAGTTAGACATCTATAATAATCAAACTTGTAATCATGCTAGGTATGTTTTCAAGGTTGAAAACAGAGATATGCCCGGGCAGTGGTGGTGCACACCCTTAATCTCAGCACTCAAGGAGGCAGAGGCAGGCAGATCTCTGTGACTTTGAGGCCAGCCTGGTCTACAAGAGCTTCCAGGATAGGCTCCAAAGTAACAGAGAAACCCTGTCTTGAGAACAACAATAACAAAAAACAAAACAAAACAAAACAAAGCAGAGATATGCTTTAGATAGACAGGCAGTTTTCAAACACTTCAGAGACCTACAAAATATGGCATTTAAGATGTTTTAATAACCTAAGGCTTTTCATGACCTTGAGGCACATCTGCATCTGGCAGTATCAATTTACTTCAAAGAAGGATTATGGGCACTGAAGAACTACCATATGGAGTTTACTTTCATTGTGACAAAGTTAGTCACTGGGCAAGAAACTGTTCTTGCCTCAACTGCTGACAATATGCTGTCCTAATTGGATAAGCAAAACACACACAAAAAAGTGACTGCTGAACTTTGCCAAGAAAAGAAATGACAGGCCTTCAAATTTTCCTGTTTCATAAAAAGTCTGACAGACATTATAGGTCTGTAGGCTGAAGATTGATGCCCCAACATTACAGAGGAATCTTTGGGTGACTGTCCAGAGAGCCAGATGTCGCTATAGTTTCTATCGTTTGGGGAGTTTCTTGCTCTGCAATTCTGGTTTACTCGGGTAATATTATACCCTTCCTAGGTCTCTGATGGGGTTAAAGACTAGATGGTTTTCCTTGCTACCAATTTCAGAAAAGAAATTCACAAAAGATTTGTAAAGTGTTGAAAGACATAAAAACTTATTTATCTAAAAATATTTTGAGGTCTAAAAAGATAGTTTTAGGTTGCTAATACAAGTTAGGATAAAAAATGATTTAGGTTTAAAATGTTTTACTCATCAAGATAGAACAGATAATAGTTTCTCAAATTTGCCAAATACAAATGACCTGGACATTGTAAATGTAATACTTGATAATTGTTCTTATTGTATATAGTTTTACTGTGTTAGAATTGAAACCTTTTCTTTTTATTTAGACAAAAAAGGGGAAATATTTGTAGAGAATATTTGTACACTTTAGGAAGATGTGTTGCTGTGTTTGGTGTAATGAAAAGCTGAACGGCCAATGGGAAGTCAGGAGAGGATTGACGGGATTTTGGGGAAGAGAGAGGAGGAAGAGGAATCTAATCATGGAATTTGCTGGCAGACTAGAAGGAAGTGGGACATTCTGTACTGAGAAAAGGTAAAACCTCCATGGCAGAATATAGATTAATAGAAGCAGGTTAATTTAGGTATAAGAGCTAGCTGGGGACAAGTCTAAGCTAAAGGCCAAGCTTTCATAATTAATAAGAAGTCTTTGTGTCATTATTTGGGGGCTGGCGATCCAAAGAGTCTGGCAAGAAAGCTTGCTCCAGACAACTAACACAATTGCAAGTGTCTACTCTTGACTTTCTGTGTGTTCTTGTGGAAAGGGGTGGGCAACTCAAGCTCTGACACAGTAACCTTTTTAAAATGTGCACTTCACACACACACACACACACACACACACACACACAAGGTCAAGGCCTTTCCCCCACTCCTGTCCCACATCATCTTCTTTTACACCTTCCCACCAGATCCTTCAGGCTCTCTCCTGCTCTCATGTCTTTGGTTACTCACTTCATCAATAGGGCTGCTGGCAGCAGCATGGGTCGGGAGTTATTTGATTGAGTGGCTTCACCACTGAGGAATGTCACTCCCCCCTCGCTCTGCAACCTTTTATAGCTCCTCTGGGACGGGGAGGGCCTTATGAGGAGACCCTTCAGTGACATAACTTTAACATTCACACACCCAAAAAACTAATAGAGAAAAAAACACTACATGGCTAAGCATCTATTGAGAAAACACATTTTCTTTCTAAGTATCACTGCATAAATAGGTCTCTCTAAGGCTGAAAAATGCTTTACCATATATGTAGTAACAGTGTCAACAGCAATAGTATTTTTTCCAAAGCATAATTTACCAGGAACATACTACAAAATGATCTTGTAAAGAAAATTTTAATCACCCATCCAATATTTCATTGGTTAAGGTAATTTTGTTGCTTAAGTTTTACTAGAAAGCTAGCCATGGTGGCACGTATCTGCCATCCCAGTCCTCAGAAGGCAGGAGGATCAGAACCCCCAGCAAGCCTGGGCTACAAAGCATACTCCAGAGAACAGTCTGAGCAAGACCCTACCTCAGAAACCAAACCAAATCAAAACCAAAGTGAGGGCTGGAGGTGAGACTCTGGTACAGTGCTCACCCAGCATACTTGAGGCTCTGTTAACTGCTCAGCATCATGAAAGCAAACCAAAACGACAATACTGCAAAACAAATGGATTGTTTATGTGTCTCATAACTCAAAAATATTGGTTTCCTCATAAACATCCAAATATTATAATGAAACATTAAATATTCATACTCCTGCTTTCTTTTAAATCAGAGAAATGTCATCTTGGACGGGCAGAATGTTTTGCAGCCACCACTATCTGATCCATGAAGGCTAGAATGGCATTTGCACAGCACAGATTCATCCAGAACTCAGCAGGAGAACACGGGGGGGCGGGGGAGATGAATCAGTGACATCTACAGACCAGCATAGGTCTACAGGCTGAACCAAGTCAGTTAGTTGTACTTCCAGACCCTTGACACCAGTGAGCGGCTCTAGCGTATAGTTAGAGAATGATCCAGGACATTCACATGGGTGGAGCTATGAATTCTCTCAATTTTGACATTCAGAGTGGAGTAGCAAGTATTTGTTTCACTGCCATATGATGATGACGATGATGATGATGATGGTGATGATGATGATGATGATGAAGATGGCGATGATGACGATGATGGTGATGATGATGGTGATGACTATGAAGATGATGCAGAGCTGGGGATCATACCCAGGGCTTCCTGTATGCTAGGCAAATGTTCTACCACTGAGCCACTCTCTTACAAGGAGACAAGGAAATAACAGCAAAAATTTTCAGAGCGATTCTTTGAAAAGTCAGTAGGAGGATCAATTAAATTTTCCCTATTACCTTTTAAATTTTTTCACGTTTTATTTTTCTAGGTCCTTAAATATTTTCTGAAACAAAAGGGACACTCTCAGGGCTTTCCATCATAAACTCTGACATTCAGTGTAAATTACTGCCTCAAATTCAGTTATGTCCTGTGTTAAGTTTAATAACAAAGCATGATGACAATAACATAACAAAGCTCAATAGCTCATTTTAAATGAAAATAAATAAAATATTAGTCCACAGAATTTTTGCCTACAAAGAATACTAAATAAACAAAAATCTTAAGAATAAATCAGTAACCTTCCAGTTAAACACAGCTTCCCTAAGCCGGGGGCTACAAACTGCTTTAATCCTAGCGCTTCATTTGGAGGGCACCTTGGGCAGGACATCTGATCTCTCTGTGCTGGTAAACCCACAATGGTGATTCTGAAGACTGCTTTCCAAATGCACATTGTACCTGTCCTGCCTGTGAGCAGAGGCCACTCCCACCTTGAGTCCTTCTGATGCAATTGCATGAAGTGCAAAAGGCTGTAGGTATGGAGGGCTAGGGCATTCTTGATTGTCTGTGCTAATGGGAAACCATCACGTCTGCAGTAGCAATGCAGACGGGCAATGTGGGGCATGAGTCCTCTGAGGATTTAAGGCTTGGAATGCCCAAACCCTAGGAGATGGGTCTGTGCTGTAGGTCTAGCCTGAGGCCAGATGGCAAAATTGCTTCATGTTTTAAGGAGCACAGAATACTCTTTAGGGAAAGAAAAAAAAATAATAGCTAGAAGCCAACAATTCTTCTTCTAAGCTAGGCATTTTGAGTGCATTTTCTCACTGAGATCTCATCGCACTCCAGGGGTGTGTCAACTCTTCCTGATCCCATTTTTTTGCGATGAAGAAATTGAAAATATGTAAGAAGTTAAGTGATCTTCGAACTAACCAACTTGCAGTGGGCCAAGCGGTGGGGTGAGAATTCCAACTACATCCAAGACTCTGAAAGCTGTTATTTACGACAGAAAACAATACTTACCTAGGTGACTAAGAGCCCCACTCAGACAAAGCAGTAGCTATGAAAGCTAAATCCAAACCTAAAGGCCAAGCACACTTTACACTGGGTACAAAGACGCGCATGAGCTATGTCCAAGTCTCCATGACTCAACACACAGCAGGGGCTTATGTACTAGCTGGCACACAGGACTCACACTGTGGCAGTTAGTAATCTACCCCCCCACCCAATGAATCACCATCCAGACTGAGCCAGCATGATTATCCTTGCTGGTTTTCAAGCTTTATGCCTGGAATCACACTCTTCTATGTCTGAAATTCAGTTATGTAGTTGCATGAAACAGCATGACATTTATTCTTACCATCATATTGTATGAATGTGGTATGGTGTGGTGTGGTGTGGTGTGATGACGTTGTATAAACTTCCTGTTGCGCTGCTAATGGATGTTTGGTTATAGCCAAGTTTAGGGTGTTTGGAAAAAGCGTAGCTGTGGACATTCTGATACCCAGCACTTGGCCAGCACAGGTTTGTCCTCGGGTGGGACTGCACCTGTAAGAAGATTGTCCTGGGTCAGAAGGTGAGCACACAGTTGGCTTTTGGGGAGCCTGCCGTAGGATTTTCCAAAGAGGAAATATGACTAGAGTGGCTCACAAGCTTTCCTCCCTAGCAGATAGGCACACGGTGGGGGGGNAAAAAAACTTTAAAAATTGAATATAATGAGGGCCAGTTAAGAGGGCTCTTCCAGAGAACACAAGCTCAGTTCCCAGCACCCACAGAGGGCAGCTCCAGGGCATCTGACACCCTCTTCTGTCCTCCATGGACAGCTGCACAGTGTGGCATATATGCCGGGGTGGGGGTGTGAAAAAGGTCTCAGAGGGGTCTATGTGAAGCAACAATTGGGCAAGCTACAAACTCTGATGGACAGATGCCTTTGAATGAGCACAGCAATTCCTAGTCTTCACTTTGTTCAGTGAGACCAAAGTGGAGTCCCCATCCTCCTGGGCCTTGGCCTTTTTCACCTCTGCAATCACTTCAGTGATGACAGGGTTGGGCTAGCAAGCTGCTCATTCTATTTTAGGCACTATATTGTATAGTACAGATAAGAGAGTGTGTCTGGCCTCTGAGAGAAAGAAAGGACTCAGTCTGACAAGTTCACTATAGGATTCACTCAAAGCTAAAACATAAGAACCAAGAAAGTACTTTATTGCAAAATACAAAACTAACAGTATGAAAAAGAAGGTTAGCTAGCCTGACACACCAGGACACACAGGGACGTTCTAACATCAGCTCAGGACCAGATAAAGAAACTTTTAGCAGGAAAGGATTTAAAAATATTTGGCTATAATGATTATAAAAATGAAAATTAAAATGTAAATACATTCTCGAGTACTCAAGCTATGATATTAAAACATATTTTCCCATATCCACCCCAATCTTCTTCTGTTACTAGGGTCACACCTCTATATTCTCTTCTACCAAGAAAATCTTCAAATAGAATAAACAACCCAGCGTCTGCTATTTCCCCTCCTTTTTACTATAAGCTTCCTCCACCCAATAGTTATGTTCCCGTATATTTTTCCCCAAGTTGAGACCTTATATTTTTTATTTCCTTGTTATTGTTTGAAGCTACACTTTGGGTCACATGTCATTACTTCTGAAATTAAACTTTCTCTGATCATTTTGAAAAGAGCTTTTGGACTTAAATCTCTCCTTCTATTTTTAACTGGCACAATAATGAATTCTAAAATAAACTGACGCATGGTTGTGTGTCAAGCAAAACTCCATCCTGGGGGTACGGATACATCTCTGTTATTCTTGTTAGCATTGAAAATTCCGCCGGCTTCTCTCCTGCTGCCTGGTACTTCGAGATAGTCTTTAAAGGGGACTACACCCTGTCATGCATCTAACATTTGCTTCTTTGTCTTTGCTTTGTAGTGTTTAAACAAGAAAGCAAATCGAGCCAGCTGTATAAGCAATGTGGAAATCCCTGGGGGGGCTCTTTAGCCTCCCCTCTTTAACCTGTTGACATAGAAGGCCAAGACCGGAGCTGGGGGCTGGGCTGCATTCTGTACCGATAAGGACATCTTTTGTAGGTCTGTATTTTGGAAACTGAATGAAGACACAGAAGGGAAAAACCACCACCGAACACCAGAGCTCAGAAGACAGCTAGGTAGTCATTTACATATGAACAGGAGAAAGAACCGGTGCCCACTCTGCCCCATAGCAATCCACTTAGGAAACCGAACACCCAAGGTGAAAAGAGCCTTTGGCATTGCAGTGTGACAAACACTGCCAACCGTTCAGGGGCCGCGTAGCATTTAACACACACATAACAGCAAGCAAGGTTAACAGTCACTGGGAGTAGCCAAGTCTAGACAAGCTGTGCGTGCATTACCCCATTAAAAATCCAGAAGGTACTTGTGGGTTAGGGATCACCCATTTAAGACATGAAAAGCGCTGACCCCCAGGAAGTTAAAGGACTTGTCCCACTGCCATGTACTTCCACTGACGGAGCCAAAGGTATTAGTGATTAGAAAGCCCCCAGACTAGATGCTAAACCCTGCTCCCCAGCCGTACCTCTTCTAAGACCTCTGAAGTCTAAGGGCTATATTCCAGTGGGTACTCTGAAATCTACTAGAAACTAGTGAATTATACACATAAGACTCACATGTAATAATTACGCAGAGAAAACAAGCTATTTTGACATAATTATAAGGCTGTATAAGTAAACATAATTCCAGATGATTATATGATAAGCCCTGAATACCAAGCCCGTATGTCTTACATTACTCTTTAATTATATTCACGAGATTCAGAGAACCGTTCTCAGTGATGGAGAAATAAAGGAGGGTGGTAGACTAGAAGGAAGGGTGAGAAGGTTTCTATTCAGAAGGAAGATTTTTAAAAAAAATGCTCTTTGGAGGGGAGAAAAACTCAAAGCAGAGCTGTGTTATCAAGAGTGCTGAGTGTTACAGCTGAGCAAGAAAGGAGCTGGAGAGTGACAATTACCTGCCAGCATGGCCTTCGAATCTGAATGCGCAGGAGTTGTGCTACACACTAAATAAGGGCTCCTTTTGGGGTGGGGGGATAAATCTGCTAAGATAGGAGAGTCTTCAAAAGGCAGGAAGAGGTATGTATACCCTTCCTAAAAATCTAATGTGCAGTAGCCTTTACGAGCAGGGATAAAGCTAAGCGGTGGGACACACGCTTAGCCTATACAAGGTCCTGGGTTCAATGCCAGCAGGCACATACGTATGCGCGGTGTGTGTGTGTGTGTGTGTGTGTGTGCCCACCTCCTCTATGATAAGCTCATTTCAAAAGCAAGGATAAGTTTTCTAATCCATTATACATGTAAAATGGCAAGCGAGCAAACAGCACGCTTGTTTTCATAACCTTGTAGTCAGCAGCCTGTCTTGAATTTTTATTCTCTGACTGATCATTCCAGCAGTTTTCTATCCTGTGTTTTAAAGGGAGTAATTCATGATTCTTTTTCCTCTAGGCAAGCGTACTCACTAGTCACATGATTTCTATAGAGGTGAGAGCATGGTGGGAGTTAGCAACTCTATTCAGGTCTAGCTGCTGTCACCATCCGACACATACATAACCGTTCTTGGCTCTGATACTAAGCCAATTGTTCCACCAACTGGCAAAGACTTAGCCTATCCTGTTTATAACAGTTACAAATGAATGGCTCTTAGAACTGTAGAAAGAAAGTTCAGTTATAGTTTCTAAAAGGAGTTAAAAAAAATCAAATTTGTGTCTGATTGACAAAAGATTAGTATGTTTCAAGTATCAGAGGTTTGAAAGGGACCTTTGACAAGAAAGCCCAGCTCTCACAAGGCAACATTAGAAAAACCATGCTGCCCAGAAGGAAACATCTCAAGCAAGCTTCAACAAAACACGTGGAGATGTTGAGAATGAACCTTTGATAGTCCACCACCCAAAACCATCGGCCCTCCTTTGATTTACTATTGTTAATGTTCCTGAACAAAGTTGGCAAATAATAGCATCTAGTGTCATTGGTTGCTTTTCCATGGAAACCCTCGGTGTCTGAGACACACTCTGGAGTGAACCTTAGATGTTTCAAAGAAAGATCTTGGATCAGTCAGAAAATAAGTGTCTCAGACAGGTGTCAGAAAAGGCATTCAATGTAAAGCCTGTCAGAGATTCAATATTAAGGCCTTGTGGAAGTGACATCTTCCTAACAGAAAGATTCACGTGGAGACAATCCTTTCCCAACCCCACTTATTGTTTCCTTGGTATATTCATTTTCCATAGCCTGTAAGAGAAGCCTTTCTTAACTGGTGCTGTCTCCCCTTTATGAAAGTCACACACTCTTGGGCCAAATTACCATGAATTTGGCACCTTGAAATAATATCCCTTAAGCGCTCTACACTCCTGTAAGTTGGTGATTCAATGGCTTGGCTGGGATCTGTGGGGGCAGTCTCATAAGGCCTAAAGCAAGGGGTGGAAAGGAACACTTCAGCCTGGGTGCCATGAAGGTGGAGCTATTCCATCCCTTGTTCAGGCGGGTGGCAGTATCCAGTTGCTTCTCTTAACTTCCTGGTGCCCTGCTCCTTCAAGCATCAAGACACAGATTCTTCTCAATGCTCAAAACCTCTGTCCCCTTCTGTCATCAGCTGGAAGCAGCTCTACTTTTGAAATGTTCTTGTGACTGCATCAGGCCAGTCTGGATAATCCAGGCTAATCACCAGATTGTAATGTTACCCTTTATTACAGATGCAAAATCTCCTTTCACCATACAGCAAAACATGCTAACAGGCATGACACCAACGGTTAAAGATTATGGCGATCCAATACTTTCCCCACTGCAACTGGCACAGTGGAATAGAAAATGCTCTGTGTCTCACATCCACCCATTCCAGAGAACACACAGAGAGCATTTGCTGTAACAATCAATTACAGATTGAAATGGAATGAAAGTTTGTCCCCTCCCAAATTTCCCCGTTGAGACCTTAATCTCTAAAGTGACCAAATTTGGAAGCGGTGAGGTCAGAGGGTGGCGCCTTCATAAACAGGGCCCTGGATAGTTCTCTCACTCTCTTGTCACATGGAAGTAAAAATGAGGCTGGAGCCCCAACACTGAAAACTCTGGAGACCCCTGCTGGCCCCCATCTCAGCCTTCCACCCTTTAGAACCAATAGCAACACTGTTGGCTGTTTGTAAGCCAACAGTGTAAGTCTATGATGTTTTCTTACAGCAGGCTGAACCAGGAAATGAGTCAATCATCCAGTTATTTACCTGCATCACCATTCAGGACAATAAATATTAGAGACCTAGTCTTGAACACCTTGCCTTGGATAATAGTATCAATTGCATTCTTTCTGAACTAGAATCTTCTCTATTCCAGATACATAATCTTACTGGGAAATCTTTGTTTACCTATACTTCACAAGTGATTATTTACAGAGACCAGAGAGGGTACATGGTGGTGCTACTCCTGGTGTAAATAGCATGTGATTTCTAGCAGAGCGTATGCTAATGCTCTCTATTTTTCTTCTAATACTTAGCCAGATCACATGCCAAATTCTCCTTTATATTTTTCATGATTTTTCAATTAGTAATTAATTGATTCAGCCAATATTCGTATGAATCTTGGCATTGAACCCAGTAAAAAAAAAATATTCACAGACCCTGCCTTCTAGGTTCTACAGGACTGACACAAGAAGGCAGCAGAACGGAGAGGGATTAATAATGTGGAGGAAGCGTCCAAGAAGAAGAACCATCTGAAATGAGTTCTCTAAGCCCCAACAAACGCCAAGATCCTTTTATGCCAAGACAGAAGGTTGTGAGACATGAAAAAAAAGGGTGGAGAACAGGAAGAAGGAAGAAGTTAGCAGAGTAGGGGCTGGAGGGGAAAACCAGCAAACACCCTCCTACAAAAGCCCTTCCGGGTCACAGATAAACTGATACTTTATCCTGAGAGATATGGGGTGGCAGTGGTTGAGACCTGCAGACTTGCAACCAGAGAAGAAAGACACAGTGGTCTGGTGTTCCCGTCAGGATGGACGAGAATCTCTGCTGAGCAACAAAGACATGAGCTGCTAAGGCAGTGGTGGCTTGGAGGATGGGGAGAGAGACAGGGGTCTATGAATGAGGGGCTGTTAGCAGGGGTAGAAGAGAAGGCAAAAAGGATTCCTAGTCTCCAGCCACCGTCCAGGCACCTATCTCTTTTTATCTCGCATGAAATCACCCCATCAGGAAGGCCGGCAGAGCATTTATTTCTAATTATTTGAAGAGAAATGCAACTGGAAGTGGTTAAATAGCTTCTTCAACATCAGCAAATGCTAGGCTAGACCCAGGGTCTGAAGCATTCTCTGATTCTTTGGTTACAGGTCTTCTGCTTCACAGGAAAAAAGTCTTGTAATATACAATATCAGAGAAGCTTCTAGGCTCATTCATCTTTAACGTGTGTGTGTGTGTGTGTGTGTGTGTGTGTGTGTGTTTGTGTGTGTGTATACATGAGCACGTGCACATATGTCTGGGTGTTGATACAAGAACTTCCTATGTACCCCAGGATAGCTTTGAACTCATAACCACCCTAAATTTCTGAGTACTAGGATTATAGAAGTATATTACTATGACAAATAACAAGCCTTTTATGACTCAGATCTCTACTTGGCATTAAAATAACGGATCCCGTTTTAAGACAAAAGCTGCAGACAGAACCTGTCAGAGGCCAGATGATCCTATATTTGTTAATATCCATAGGAAATAGGAAAGAATAAAACTATAAGGTCTCTATTACAATCAAGCATCAAGGTACTTCATAAGACCACCTCTGAGTGTACTCTGCCATGGGTCCTACACAGGAAGCGGCTGTCTTGCTTGGTACCAGGTACAAACAGGAATGGCCACCAGCCAGGTTGTGAGTGTCTTCATAGAGGAAACAGAACAAATTTTATAACAGCAAAATAGAAGGAAGCACCTAGAGTAGAGCTCTACGAATATCCAGTGAATCTTAAAACCTAGAACGAGGGTAGACAACCAAGTGAAATAAGACTGTAATGAAATTTCAAATAGTATATGAAAATATTTCACATTTAAATGATCATTTCCTAAGAGTATGGTCAATTGTCCATTCATTAGATTATGCCTAGGAATTCCTTTTTTAAAAAACTGAACATTTCAAGAGGAAGTAATGCTGTGAGAGCACATTCTGCTCCTTCAGCCAATAGCATCTGTTTACAGATTATTTAATATTCTGACAAAGTCTTTAAGTTATACAGGTATTAAATATTATAGGTAAGTAGTTGTTCATGTTTGTTGTACATACAGTCAGATCATTTAGGTTTTTTAAATACATAGAGATTGTATTCTTTCTAGATAGGTAATCTTCAACCACTTCAAGGATCTGTAGAACATAGCATTTAAATAACTTAGGGTTCTGTTGACATGAGACATATTTGCTCCTGAAAACACCAACCTATTCCCCTCACCCAAAAAAAAAAATGTTGAGTACCAAAGACACTCCATTAGGAGTTTGCTTTCTTCTTAGCACAATTGGCCTTTGGGCAAGGAACTGTCCATACCTCAATCGCTGACAAAGTACATGATATCTAAAAAGGGATAAGCAGTATACACACACACACACACACACACACACACACACACACACAAAGACTGTCAAATCTT